>VWZI01008171.1:424669-447044 GCA_013396835.1 Psilopogon haemacephalus | reverse complement strand
TTTTTTTTTTTTTTGCATGAAAGGCATCCTGAGTGTGTGAAATAATTATTCAGTGTCTGGGCCTCAGTGCCTCATTTCTGCCTAGAGTTTAAGACCTCCTGCTTCAGTCACTCTGAGTGCTCCAACCTGTAGTGGGTTTGCATTTACCTCCCCCCTCCACCTTAATAAACCCCGGCTAAAACTCAGAAAATACTGGAAGTTAATAAATGAAGCTTTATATTTACAGCAATGCACAAAATACAAGCAAATATTTACAAGATATAACAGATATTTACAGATATATACAGTGAAAAGGTAATACAGACACCACACCCCTCCCGGAGACCAAAATCCCCAAGAAAGGGTAACCAAACCCCCCTTACCACCTTTCCCCCCTTCCCCAGCCTTATCTCACCACCTGTTGATGCTGCAGATAAGCTGAAGATCAGTCAGAGAGATTAGTGGCAAGAAGGAATTAGTAGTTTTAGTGATTTTACTCTGAATTAGCCAAAAGACAGAGAGACAAAGGAGAAAGCAGCCACAGTGCCCAACAGACAGAAGCCCTCTGCTAATCTGATTGTTTTGGGAACAGTTCTTAAGACAACTTTTTTTTCTTCTCAGCAAAACTCAGTGAAGTGACACACTGTGTCTAACTCTCTCTCAGCCAATAGTCTAATTTCTCACTCAAATTCTCCAATTAGCTCAAACCAACACACAACCCAAACACAGAAGTGATGCATCTGTCCTTCAGGCCCCATGGGCACTCCATAGTCCTGCTTACAGGGCTGCTCTCCATCTCTTAACAGAGACCCCAAACTACTCCTCACAGTCTCACCACAAGGGTTTGTGGTTTGCCCACAGTTCAGGATGAGTCTCGACTGGTGTCTAAGACCAGAGACACCTAAAGTCCACTAAAGGAGCCAATAACTGATAGCTTAAGTTGTGCCTGTGAGTTTTGAGTTGGACATTAAGAAAAATGTCTTTGCTGCAAGAATGGTCAGGAATTGGCACAGGCTGCCCAGAGAGGTGCTGGACTCCCCATCCCTGGAGGTGTTCAATAAAGACGTGGCCATGGCACTTGGGGCCATGGTTTGATGGCCATGGTGGTGCTGGGCTATGGTTGGACTGGATGGCCTTAGAGGCCTTTCCCAGCCTTCATGATTCCATGGTTCTGTGAGACAGGAGTCATCTTCTCTACCCTGACTGTGCATTTTTCTGTACCATGTATGGTCAATGAATTAATTTTATAGCAGATGCTCTCTGTAATGACTACATGGCTGAAATGCACTAAGGATAAACTTCAGCTCCCCTACTGAGCTTTTCTCTTGGGATTAAAGTTTGTTCCTTTACAGTTTTAGTCATGGTACCCAAAATAAGGACAGTGGCAGTGTGAACGCCACAAAATATTACCAGATTAAATATAAAAATGGCATAGAATTCAAAGGGGAAGAAATCTATTTTAGGGCTTCCAGTATTACCATGACACCTTGAGTCTAGGGAAACCTAGAGCTGGAGCAGAGACTAACTACTGAGAAATGTTCAGAACAACTTTCCATTCCTTTCAGAGTCATGAGCAGTGTAGTTCCCAAGCGATATTTACTGGTGAACAGTCATAGACTCATTCACAGAATGGTTTGAGTTGGAAGTGACCTTAAAGATCATCCAATTCCAACTCCCCTGCCGTGGGCAGGGACATCTCCCACCAGTCCAGGTTGCTCAAGGCCTCATGCAACTTGGCCTTGAATACCTCCAAGGAGGGGGTATCCACAACCTCGTTGGGCAACCTGTGCCAGTGTCTCACCACCCTCACTGTAAAAAAGTTCTTCCTCATCTCCAGTCTAAATCTGCCCTTTCCAAGCTCAAAGTCATTCTCCTCTCATCCTGTCACTCCCAGCCCTTGTCACAAGTCCCTCTCCAGCTCTTCTGGAGCCTCTTCAGGCACTGGAAGGCTGCTCTAAGACCTCCCTGGAGCCTTCTCTTCTCCAGGCTGAACAGCCTCAACTCTCCCAGCCTTTCCCAACAGAGGAGGTTCTGCAGCTGTCTTCATGGCCTCCTCTGGACCCTCTCCAGCAGCTCCATGTCCCTCTTGTGCTGGAGGCCTCAGAATTGGAGGTAGTGCTGCAGGTAAGGTCTGAGCAGAGCAGAGCAGAGGGGCAGAATCCCCTCCCTGTGCTGCTGCTCTCCCTGCTCTGGCTGCAGTCAGCACATGGCTGGCTCTGGGCTGCCAGCGACCAGTGCTGGCTCCTGGGGAGGTATCTGATTGTGTTTTACCTCGATAAGAGGAGATGCAGTTAGAGTGCTCACAAGTAGGAGTTGTCAGAATAAAATAGTTCTGAAAAGAAACTCGAGTCCTGGATTCAGTTTTGGAGCCCTCACTGTAAGAAAGACATTGAGGAGCAATATCATGCCCAGAGAAGGGCAACAAAGGTGGCGAGGGGTCTGGGGAACAGAGCTGGGGAGGAGCAGCTGAGTGAGCTGGGGGTATTTTGTATGGAGAAGAGGAGGCTGAGGGGAGAGCTCATTGCTCTCTACAGCTCCCTGAAAGGAGGTTGGACCCAAGTGGGTTTTTGCCTCTCTTCCCTAGTACCAAGTGATAGGACAAGAGGAAATGGCTTCTGGTTATACCAGAGGAGGTTTAGATTGGACAGTAGAAGAAACTTCCTCACTGGAACAGCACAGCAGCTGCCCAAGGAGGTGGATGCATCTCTATTCCTGGAGATGTTCCAGAGATGCAGAGATGTGGTGCTGGGTTAGCCCCAGCCTTGGTAGAGTTGAAGAATGGCTGGACTGGATGAGCTTACAGGGCTTTTCCAACCAAAATGGTTCTGTGATTTTCTGACCTCTGCAGGACTCAAGGATTCCTTAACCTCACCCCAGGAGGAACTCAAAATATATTTAGAATTATTTTGATTATTCTGTACATCAGAGAGGAACAGGGATGCCATCAATGGTGCCAGCTGGGAAGGAAGGCTTTGAATAAAAGGAAAGCTGAGGTTGTTTTTTAAAAATAAAATTTTTATTTTCCTAAGTGCAGTGCAATAAAACCAAACCCCAAATAATCAAAGAACCCTCAGTGCTGTGATGAGGAATTCTTGCTTTCAGCTCTGTGTAAGTGAGAAAGCTCTCTTTACAAGAAGGCTCTTCAAGGATGATCTCTTTTCACGTTCTCCTGGTGTCCCATGAGGTCCTTGATCTGTTTTCTCCTTCTCCTAACATCGAAGTTTCTGGTCTAAGGTTTTCACTTGCATTTCCTACAAGATGGTCAAGAGTCTGGAGAAGTTTTCCTCCTTGCTTTGTGAAGAATTCTTCATGGATGAGGCTAGTGCAGAGACACAGATGTGAAGTTGCTTGGCTCGTTCCTGATCTATGCCAGGCTCTAGAAGCACTCCATGTCCTCCCTGCTCAATAGATGGCAGTGAAGCACCGAACGTCCAACGGCTCTGGGGAGGGGTTTGATTCCAGCCTCTTTTGCAGAGACAGTGACAGCTACTGCCCCATGCTCCTTCTTAACAGCAGCTGAACTCGCACTTCCCTCTAGATTCGGAACTGCTGCTTCACAGGAATCTAACATTTCCCCCTGCATCATCTTCAGTCCTTACTCTGACGTTTCAGGGTGACTGCATCTGTTCTCCCAGTCTTGACTCCTCCAAATCATAGCTCCCTAATGATTACATTCATAGTTTCACAAAATGGTTTAGGCTGGAGGAGACCATAAAGATCATCCAGTTCCAAGCCCCTGCCATGGGCAGGGACATCTCCCACTAGCCCAGGTTGCTCAATGTCTCAACACCTGGCCTTGAACACCTCCAGGGAGGAGACATCCCCAGCCTCCCTGGGCAACCTGTGCCAGTGTCTCCCTACCCTCACTGCCAAGAATTTCTTCCTCATCTCCAATCTCAGTCTCCCCTGACCATCTTTGTTGTGCTCCTCCTGACTAGCAGATGCTGAGAAGGTGCTGAGATATGCCTTTCAGAGCTTCTGGTTTCATCAAAATTACATCATCTCTTCAGTGTCTTCAGGGTGGAACAGACTGCCCAGGGAGGTTGTGGATGTTCAAGGCCAGGCTATTTTTTGGTCTCTGAAGAGCAGCAGCTATTACAGTACAGTGTGCAACAGACATTCATCTCACAGGCTCACAGGATGTTAGAGGTTGGAAGGGACCTCTGGAGATATTCCAGTCCAACCCACCTGCCAGAGCAGGACCAGAGAATCTAGCACAGGTCACACAGGAACACATCCAGACAGGGCTGGAAAGGCCTCAGAGAAGAAGCCTCCACAACCTCTCTGGGCAGCCTGTGCCAGTGCTCTGAGACCCTTACAATCAATAAGTTCTTCCACATATTCAGGTGCAACTTCCTGTGCTGTAGTCTATACCCAGTGTCCCTTGTTCTACCCCAGGGTGCAACTGAGAAGAGTTTGCCCTCTCCGTCTTGACCCAAGCCCTCAGATATTTATAAACATTGCTGAGGTACACTCTCAGTCTTCTCCTCACTAGACCAAATCGTCCCAGGTCTCTCAGCCTCTTCTCACAGAGCAGTGCTCCAGGTCCTTCAGCATCTTCGTAGCCCTCCTTTGGACTTTCCCCAGTAGGTCCCTGTCCAGGTAAAACCAGGTTAAACAGTAATGATTTGGGGTTTTAAAATTTTATTTTATTTTCTTAAGGTCAGTTAACATACAGTCATTTTTTCCTCAGTTCAATATTCCTATCTTTTTGGCTCACACCTCTCTCCCATAACAACACTCTAAGAGCTCCATGGTTTGGATGGGGACGATATCTCCTTGAGTACCACCTCCAAAGATCAGCAGACATAGTTCAAAGAACTGCTGTGGCACTCGGTCCAAATTCATCTGACAACAAAAGCCACTTCAGCTTGTCTTTGTACAACCAGCTGTGCTAAGCAGTGTCATTGTGGCCCAGCAGCTCAACTCAAATAACCCTGAGAGGCTGCACTATTTTTACCTCCATTGTGAAAACGTACCCCAAGCAAACAACTGAATGCTGTGCATTTCCTAGTGAACCACAAAAGGAGCCTGAAGTCCAGATAACACTAAATCTCTCATTTAAAAACAAACCACAAACTCCTGAGAGTTTAGAGTTAGGGCTTGAAGATACAGCCTTGACTTATTTTGTTGCATTTAGGCATTGGGGGTGGGGGGTGGAGATGCACTACCTACAGAGATCCTGGGGTTAGTTAAGGACCCTAAAGAGAGTTTGAAAATATCCACAGACACAGCATTCTGTGTCGCCAGTCCCATTTATGGATACTGCTATATTAATGACACAATGTTTGTTTTAGAAGCCACCAAAGGTCTCTGCCAGATTAAACATTTGTAATCTGGATCCAGCTTTAATATGCTCTTTCAAATGGGAAAGCCACAAACGGCTATAGGCAGCAGGGGCACCGCCCCCCTCCATCTGTTAATTTGTCAGAATTACAGGCAAGGCAGAGCCAATCATAATAAGCACCTTCCGTGAGCCCATTAATTAGAGTGTGAAGATAATGAGACTTCTTGCTGGGAACAAATCTGAGTTTAGAGTGCTGTGAGGAAAATCTGACGCTGGTTCAACAAACAACTCACTGTGAGCTGAGATCAGCCCAGGGGAAGGAGAGAAGAGTAGAATCTTCCTTCCCTCTTTTCACCCAAAGATGAGCCATAACTTTTGAATACACCTGAGCAGCTTCTTTTTTTTATCATCCATTCCTTCCTTAACATTGTAACCAGTGACCTTTCAGTATCTTAAGGGGGCCTACCAGAAAGCTGGAGAGGGGCTTTCTAGGGTGTCAGGTAGTGATAGGACTGTGGGGAATGGAACAAAGCTAAAAATGGGTAGATTCAGACTGGATGTTAGGAAAAAGGTCTTCAGCGTAAGGGTGGTGAGACCCTGGAACAGCTTGCCCAGGGAGGTGGTGGAAGCCCCATCCCTGGAGGTGTTCAAGGCCAGGCTGGATGAGGACTGATCTAGGGTGAGACATCCCTGCCCATAGCAGGGAAGTTGGAACTGGATGATCCTTGTGGTCCCTTCAAACCCTGACTAATTCTATGATTCTATCATTCTATGAAGTGCCTGAAAAAGGGCAATCAGAACACTAAGAAATGAGAAGTAACAGTTAAGAGCATTCAGAAGTGAGTGGATTTAGACAGAACCAGGTGGAGAGGCACAGGATCTTCTAATATTGAGGAGGGATTAATTTCCTTCTGGGATTTGTGAGGGAATTGCGTACATTAAGTCAGGTAGGAAATGATCAGCAGAGTGGGCAGCAGTGAAACCACTGAGCTTATAACCTCTATCTAAATATAAAAAGAT
Organism: Psilopogon haemacephalus; assembly: GCA_013396835.1. NCBI lineage: Eukaryota > Metazoa > Chordata > Aves > Piciformes > Megalaimidae > Psilopogon > Psilopogon haemacephalus. The sequence continues at coordinate 440,758 of VWZI01008171.1, read as the reverse complement.
GCAAATCCTAACAAGGTTCTTTTCATCTTGGGCCTCAGTGCTGCTAAACTGACGGTTCCTGCAAGCCCAGCTTGTAAACAGAGCCACAAGTATAATTTCTTAGCACGACCTCTTCACATTCAAATGAATAAGCTTATTGTAAAATTGAGTTTTTCCTGTTCCAGACAGGGCTCAAGGCTTTGTCTGCTTCTTTTGTTCCTTACAAAGCAGTTAAGTTTGGAAAAACACCCTTGTGTGTAGACCACTTAACACTGAACTAATATGGAGATAATCATGTCATAGTGTTGTCATGTCTTATGAGCAGATGGAGCTGGGATTGTTTAGCCTGAAGAAGAGGAGGCTGAGAGGAGACCTTGTTGCTCTCTGCAGCTACTTGCAAAGAGGTTGAAGTGAAGCCAATGTTGATCTCTTCTCACAGGAAACTAATGGGAGGAGAAGAGGAAATGGCCTCAAGCTGCACCAGGGGTGGTTTAGGTTGGATATTAGGATGGATTTCTTTCCTGCAAAAGTGATCAGGTGTTGGAACAGGCTGCCTAGGGAGGTGGTTGAGTCACCATCCCTGGGGGTGTTGTAAAAAAATGTAGATGTAGCACCTTGGGCCTTGGGACATAGTCTAGTGGCCATGGAGGTGTTGGGATAATAGTTGGACTTATACATCTTATAGGTCTTTTTCAGCCTTAATGATTTGGATGTTAGGAACAAGTTCTTTACCATGAGGGTGGTGGAGCACTGGAACAGGTTTCCTGGGGTGGTTGGGGTGATAAGACTTGACAGGGCAAACTGATCTCGTTGAAGATGCCCCTGCTGAGTGCAGAGGGGGTTGGACTTGATAAGCATTGAAGGTCCCTTCCAATGCAGACTATTCTGTGACTGTGATTCTATGATTCTACAAATAGAGTTGTTCCNTTGAGAGAAAGTGTTGGGAGCAAAGGTTTTTTGGTTTTTTTTTTTTTTTTTTTTTTTTTTTTTTTTTCTTTTTTTCCCCCAGGAATGTTTTACAGTGTTTAGCAGCCTGCAAGCTCACAGTCCAAAATCTGTTGCCACAAATTGTCATGTAAGTTCTACAGCCCCAACACAAGAAGGACATGGAACTCTTGGAGCCTATAGTGGGGTTGTTGGAACTAGACAATCTTTGAGGTCCCTTCCAAACTAAACCATTCTGTGATTCTGTCACTACACATAGAAGCAAAATTCTGAAAATATGTCCAAAAGGTAAAATTAATTTAAAGTGTCTTTGCCAAGCCAATTAGCAGACACTGGCCTCAAAAGATGAGTAGCTTAAAATATTCAGATGGCTCAGAAGACATGACTGCCTTCAGAGGGGATCATTTTTGGTGATGTGGTATGAGAGTTAGCTGTCTACAGGATCTAATGATCTGTGACCACAGCATCACTGACCCCAGGATCCTCAACCAACCACAAACACAGCACTGGGATTGAAATGTGGCTTCCAAAGCTAAAACAGCAACTCCACCAGGTCAGCTAAAAGGGCAGACTGATGAACAAACAGATGAGGAGGTGCATTGTGTTTTCATTGCAGCACTTGTGTACTTCAGTGATCACATCATTAGCAGGTACCAGAAGGTTAAGCAAAATAAAAGCTCCTCACATAGAGACAGAGGCTCTACAGAAGGAGATCTATATTTGACAGCAACCCTGGCCCATGCTTGCTCCCTTTTTAAACAGACAAGCATTCTCCCTGGCTGGTGTCTCCTTTGGAGCCTCTTCTCTGCCCTGCTTTATGAATAGTGATTCAGTGTTTTTCATCTTCATAATGTGAGGTGGAGTGATGTGATAGACATAAATAAACAGCAAGGCCCTGAATGCACTGCAGAAAACGAAGGCTGTGGAAGGCAAAGCAGCAAAGCTTTGACTCTTATCTGAGGAGAAAACAGAAGAGAACTAAATCTAAAAAAGGGAGAAAGGGTAAAATTCCCATCAACCAAGAGATGCCATCCAGCATCCCTGGAGGTCTTTAAGGCCAGGATGGATGTGGCTCTGAGCAACCTGATCTAGTGTGAGGTGTCCTTGCCCATGGCAACGGGGTTGGAACTGGATGATCTTTGAGGTCCTTTCCAACCCTGACAATTCTGAGATTAACAGTTCCAGCCATGGATGCCCTAAAGGGTATATTCCCATAAACCAAGAGATGTCATTCAGCATCACCAGCTATAGCAATGGAGCCCCTAAACCACGTAATTCCCATAAACAAAGAGATCACAGAATCATAGAAACATTCAGGTTAGAAAAGACCTTGAGGACCACCAAGTCCAACCATTAACCCTGCTCTACAAGGTTCATCTTAAACCATAGCTCCTAGCACCACATCCAAGGCTGGTGACTCCACCACTTCCCTGGGCAGCTCATTCCAGTGCCTGACCACTCTTTCTGGGGAAAAAAAATTCCTACTGTCCAGTCTAAACCTGCCCTGGTGCAGCTTGAGGCCATTCCCTCTTTTTCTATCACTAATTACCTGTGAGAAGAGACCAGCACCAACCTCTCCACAACCTCCTTTCAGGTAGCTGTAGACAGTGATGAGGTTTCCCCTCAACCCTCTCTGTTTCAAGCTAACCATCCCCAGCTCCTTTAGTCTCTCTTCCAACAGATTAATTTTCCAGGCTCTTCACAGCTTCTTTGCCGCCCTTTGCACTCTCTCCAGCACCTCCACATCTCTCTTGTACTGAGAAGCCCAAAACTGAGCACAACACTCAAGGTGTGGCCTCACCAAAGCCAAGTCCAAGGGCACAATCACCTCCCTGCCCTTACTGGATACAGCATTCCTGATCCCATCCAGAATGTCATTGGTTTTCTTGGCCACACTGCTGGCTCATGTTCAGCTTCTTGTCCATTAGAACCTCCAGGTCCCTTTCTGCCAGGCAGTTTCCAGTCACACTGCCCCAAGTCTGGAGCATTGCGTGGGGTTGTTTTGATCCAAGTGCCTGGCATCTGGCCTCTTTGAAGCTCATGACATTATCATTGGCCCAGATGTCATTCAGCATCATCACTTCCAGCAATGGACTCCTCCTTCCTGGCTTTCCCTAAGAGCATTTTAGAAGTGGAGAAAAGAAAATGCTTCACCTGCCTGGCTTTCATCAGGAGCCTTTGTCACACCTCTCATCTCACTTGTGTGACTACTCTAATAAGCTCATCCAGAGACAATATTTACAAATCTTCAACATCAGAATTACAAAGGAAGTGAGGAGGAAGAAGATAACAAGTCATCTTTTCTGGAACCAAAACTAGAAGTGGGTTGGAACAAAACTAGAAGTGAGTAGAATCAGATTGGATGTTAGGAACAACTTCTTCACCATGAAGGTGGTGAGACACTGGAACAGGGAGGTGGTGGAAGCCTCATCAACAGAGGTGTTTAAAGCCAGGCTGGATGTGGCTCTGGGCAACCTGATCTAGTGTGAGATGTCTGTCATGGGATAGCACTAATTAAATGCAGTATCCTGTGGAACGAGGGGGTCCTAGTGTCCCCCTCGCGGTTCTTTAGGTTCCGGTCGACAGAAAAGAGACGAACGCGTTGTTCAACGGTCAGATATAAACGTTTAACAATCAAAACTTAGGGGACAGAGAGGTTTGCATACAAATATAACCCCCGATCGCGCCTACGAATGCCCGCGGAAGGCGAGGCGGGGGTGAAACACGCTCCTTCCCGAACCCAAAGGGGAGGGGGGAGGAGAAGGAAAACCGACTTAGCTGCTGTGCACGTGGCTGGGCTCCTCACAGCCACTGCGTGGGACGACGGCGGACGAGGAGGAGAGTGAGGAAGGTGGGGGAAAAAAAAGGGTAACGGCTGCTGATCCCTGCTTAAATACCCTACGGGGGCGTGCAAAACTGACCAACAGGTGTTCGGCATTCTCTGGCCGATCAATTGATTCAAAAACCTCACGCATATGTGCTGCCCGAGGTCCCCCCTGGTTCCCGGGGCCACGTGGGGTGCCCCCGCCCTTAACTTCTACCGGACCTTGGATGGTAGAGGGAGGAGAGAGCCCAGGGATTGGATCAATTCTAGGGTGCTTGTCATCCTATGCCGGGACAATGTCCCTGCCCATGGCAGGGGGGTTAGAACTTGATGATCTTTGAGGTCCCTTGCAGCCCTGACAATTCTGTGATTTTGTGAAAGTCTGAAACTCTCAGAACAGCTAAACAGAGCTTTGCAAACTGGTCTTCAAGTACTTCAAAGCTTCACCTGATGAAACCTGTTTAGGAATTAGGATCCTCTCTGTCAGAATTCCTTCTGTTTACAGGCAACACATTCTTTTTGTGAAAAGCAATGAATCATAAAATCACAGAATCATTAAGGTTGGAAAAGACTCCAAGGTCATGCAATCCAGTCATGAACCAAACACTACCATGGCCACTAAACCATGTCCCAGGGTGCCATGGCCCCATGTTTCTTGAACCTCAGAGGCAGTGATTTCTACCATCTCTCTGGGCACCCTGCTCCAGTGCTTGGCCAATGATGCCATCATAATACAGAATCACAGAATCAAAGAATGTCAGGGACTGGAAGGGACCTCCAAAGCTCATCCAGTCCAACCCCACTGCCAGAGCAGGATCACCTAGAGCAGATCACACAGGAACACATCCAGGCAGGTCTTCAATGTCTCCAGAGAAGGAGACTCCACAACCCCCATGGGCAGTCTGTTCCAGTGCTCTAGCATCCTTGCACTGAAAACATTCCTCCTGATGTTTCCATGGAACTTCCTATGCCTCAGCTTCCACCATTGCCCCTTGCCCTGTCATTGGGCATCACCCAGCAGAGCCTGGCTCCAGCCTCTGGGCACTCACCCTGCACATTGTATAACCATGAATTAGGTCACCTCTCAGTCTCCTCTTCTCCAAGGTCCAAGTCCCAGCTCCCTCAGTCTCTCCTCATAACAGAGATGTTCCATACCCTTCATCATCTTTGTGGCTCTGTGCTGCACTCTCTCAAGCAGTTCTATGTCCCTCTTGAACTGGGGGCCCCAGAACTGGACACATCAATCCTGGATGTGTTTAAAAGTTATTTGGGTGTGGTGCCTGGGGATATGGTTTAGGGTGAACCTTGTAGAGTTGGACTTGGTTATCCTGAGGAGCTTTTCCAATGTGGATGTTTCTGTGATTCTGCGACTGTTCAAAACCTCCAGAGGAGAGAGTAACTCATACTGAGGAAGCTTCTTCTCATGGTGATATTTCTGATGAGAGATTGAAACACGCTTTGTTCACAGATCGTTCCTGTTGAGGAAAAAGGATTAGCTCCAATATTTATTTTCTCCTCTTGTCCCAGTCTTTTGACTGCCTGTTGTGATATGACCATTATGCATTCCATGGCTACTTCAGCATCTGAAATCCAGAAGAAACCTTTGTTTTAAGTACAGACTGGCAGCCCCAAGCCCACCAGGAAGGATTATCAAAAGGCAGCTCTTTCAGAGCCCACATTTCCTCTGCTGCTGTGGCTATGGTAGCAAACACTGTTTACTAGGTATGCGTGTATCTGCCTGGAATCTGACAGCAGGAAGCTGCTCAGCCCTTTCTCACAGCTCAGCTCCTTCAGGGTTCATAAAACCGGCATTCCTCCACTGCTTTCACAAACACCATTTGATGTGGGAGATGATAGCTCCTATCAACACCTCCACACTTCCCCCCTTCCTACACATTCCCAAGCTGGCTGAAAGGCTAACTCCTGGTTGACTCAGTAGGCCACCCAGTAAAGCTCTGGGTGCTTTTCACATTTTTGGCCCTCCCTCTTCACCAGAAGTTCTTTGCCACTCCCGGGAGACAAACTGCTAGGATGTGGCATGTTTCAGGGTGGTCACTTGAATTTTGTGTTGAATGTGAAAAAGGCATGAAAAAAAGAGAATGGTGGCCCAACGAGTTAAGGCACTCTCTGGAAAGGGCAGACTGGGACCCTTCAATTGCACAGATGAATTATTGCTGTAGAGTGGAGAAGATTCACCAAGGCTTATTGTAGAACCTTGCACTAAGTCATTCTGTTACAACATACTGGAGCTGAGATTTTAAGCTCCCTCCAGGTAAAAAAGGAGACAGGACTTTGAAGAGTTAGTAAGAAATTCTTGACAGTGAGGGTGGTGAGACGCAGGAACAGGTTGCCCAGGGAGGTTGTGGCTGACCTTCCCTGGAGGTATTCAAGGCCAGGTTAGATAAGGCCTGGAGCAACCCAGTCTAGTGGGAGGTATCCCTGCCTATGGCAGGGGGTTGGAACTGGAAGACCTTGAAGGTCACTTCCAATCCAAAGCATTGTTGGAGCAATTCCGGAGGAGGCCATGAAGATGCTCAGAGGGCTGCAGCAGCTCTGCTATGAGGACAGGCTATGAGAGTTGGGGCTCTTTGGCTTGGAGAATAGAAGGCTTCAAGGAGACCTCAGAGTGGCCTTCCAGTGTCTGAAGGGGGCTACAAGAGGGCTGGGGAGGGACCTTGTGGTCTTGTCATGACAGGACGAGGAGTAATGGGTCTAAACTGGCAGAGGGGAGATTGAAACTGGATGTTAGGAGGAAGTTCTTTGAAGTGAGGGTGGTGAGACACTGGCACAGGTTGCCCAGGGAGGTTGTGGCTGCTCCCTTCCTGGAGGTGTTCAAGGTCAAGTTGGATGAGGCCCTGAGTGACCTATTCTAGTGGGAGGTGTCTCTGCCTATGGCAGGGGGTTGGAACTGGATGATCTTTGAGGTCACTTCAAACCTAAACCATTCTATGATTCTATACACAATTCCATGAAGACACTGGCCATACACAAAACAAGCACACTGAGAAGTGCCGCAGATATCTGATCCTGAAGCCATACCTTGGTCTGGTGTTTTGGAAAGGTCTGATCTGTTCCTACTTTCCACTTGGATTCAATATCAAGCAGAAAATTCTTGAGAGTTTCTAATTTTGCCTCTGGTTTATATTTAGCAGTCAAGTGATTTATTCCAATAATAATATTTATTTTCTTCCTGGCTTATGCTGATCTGTACCTTTATTACAGCAGTCAATAAATTAATTTATTTTGGGTTTGACTAAAAGTCTTGAAAAAATTGGCAGGAAAATATGTTTGATATACATAGAGCAATATATTCATCATAGAATCATTCAAAGGTTTGTGTTGGAAGGGACCTTAAAGATCATCCCTGCCATGGGCAGTGACACCTTCTATTAGATCAGGTTGCTCAAGGCCCCATCCAAACTGTCTTGGAACACTTCCAGGCTTGGAAACTCCATGGTATCTCTGGCTAACCTGTTTCAGTGCCTCACTACATTTGTGGTGAAGGATTAATCTTTTATACTGCAATAAAATAATCTTCCAAGACTATTTAACTCCCATTTAATATCTTCATTGATGACCCAAATGAGAGTATTGAGTCCTTCATCAGTGAGTTTGCAGACAACACCAAGTTGAGAAGAAGTGTGGATCTGTTACAGGGCAGGAGGCTCTGCAGAGGGACCTGGACAGGTTGCACAGATGGGCACAGTCCAGTGCCAGGAGTTTTAACGTGTCCAAGTGCCAGGTTCTGCACTTTGGTCACAACAACCCCAGACAGTGCTACAGGCTGGTGACAGAGTGGCTGGAGAGCAGCCAGGCAGAGAGGGACCTGGGGGTGCTGGTTGGCAGCTGAGCATGAGCCAGCAGTGTGCCCAGGCGGCCAAGAAGGCCAATGGCATCCTGGCCTGGATTAGGAACAGTGTGGACAGCAGGAGCAGGGCAGCCCTTCTGATCCTGTACTCAGCACTGGTTAGGCCACACTTTGGGTCCTGTGTCTAGTTCTGGGCCCCTCAATTTAAGAAAGATGTTGAGGTGCTGAACATGTCCAGACAAGAGCACCAAGGCTGGTGAGGGGGCTGGAGCACAGCCCTGTGAGGAGAGGCTGAGGGAGCTGGGGGTGTGCAGCCTGGGGAAAAGGAGGCTCAGGGCAGACCTCATTGTTCTCTACAACTACCTGAAGGGAGGTTGTGGCCAGGTGGGGTTGGTCTCTTCTGCCAGGCACCCAGGGCCAGAACAAGAGGACAGAGCCTCAAGCTGTGCCAGGGCAGGTTCAGGCAGGATGTTAGGGAGAAGTTCTTCACAGCAAGAGTGATTGGCATTGGAATGGGCTGCCCGGGGAGGTGGTGGAGTCTCCACCCCTGGAAGGGTTTAAGAGGTTAGGGTTAGGGTTAAGTGCATGAGGCACTTAGTGCCATGGATTAGTTAATTAGAAGGGTTAGGTGATAGGCTGGACTCCATGATCTCAGAGGTCTTTTCCAACCCGATTAATTCTGTGATTCTGTTACCCCTGATACAGGAGGAAAAGTAGAATTACTTCTGTGGAAAACAATTAAGTTTTCCTAGTGAAATAGCTGGAGTCATACTTCTGGTTTAGCAGAGGCAATAGCAACAAAACCATTCCTATGGCTGTTTGGAATGGCACTTGAGAAGTCACAGGAGCTGGCTATTAAACACATCCAGGATCTTCTGGAAGAAATTAGTAACATAAATCTGATATCAAAAGGGTTTGGCACTAAGGAGTGGTCACTGTCTGCTCCCAATAGGCACTTAAAGGTACTGACTGTTGCTTTTCTGCATGGTAAGCCATAAACCCAAGATGACACAGCTCCTCAGGTTTGATTCCAACAATGGGTCTCTGTCCCTACGCAAAGAATGGAATTTTCCACTCCCTTTAATGTACAAGGTGTTGATGATGGCAGAAGGGTAAGGGAGGGGACTCTCCCTCTTTACTCTGCTCTCTTGAGACCCCACCTGGAGTACTGTGTGCAGTTCTGGAGCCTCCAACACAAGAAGGACATGGAACTGTTGGAGCAAGTCCAGAGGAGGCCACCAAGATGCTGAGAGGGCTGCAGCAGCTCTGCTAGGAGGATAGACTACGAGAGTTGGGGCTCTGCAGTCTGGAGAAAAGAAGGCTTCCAGGAGACCTTAGAGTGTCCTTCCAGTGTCTGAAAGGGGCTACAAGAGGGCTTGGGAGAGACTACTTACAAGGTCTTGTAATGCCAGGACAAGGAGTAATGGGTTTAAACTGGTAGAGGGGAGGCTTAAACCAGATGTTAGGAAGAAGTTCTTTGCAGTGAGGGTGGTGAGACAGTGGCACAGGTTGCCCAGGGAGGTTGTGGGCCTTGAGTGACCTATTCTAGTGGGAAGTGTCCCTGCCTATGGCAGGAGGGTGGAACTGGATGAGTTTTGAGGGCACTTTCAAAACCTAAACCATTCTATCTATGATTCTATGTCCTCCTGCCAGCTCCAGGTGTGTAAAGGCTACAGCTAATGGTAGGATCTCAAGCAGAGAATCACAGAATGGTCTGGGTTGGAAGAAACTTCCAAAACTCATCCAGTCCAACCCCCTCTGCAGTCAGCATGGGCATTCTTAACTAGATCAGGTTGCCCAGAGCTCTGTTGAGCCTCACCTTAACTGTCTTCAGGGATGGAGCTTTAATTTCCTCCCTGGGCAACTCGTTGCAGTGTTTCACCATCCTCTAGAGGTGCTAGAGAGCTACTAAAGGAAGCTGTCTTCTACTCAGCACTACAAGTGGAGTCACACGGTGGAACTGCTTGGTCTTTTCCATCTCTTGACTGCCTGGAATTCCCTCCAGTCTTGTGGTGAGGAGACAAGGAAGTTTCCATTGAGCTAATGACCTTGAAGATGAGGAGAGAGGCCATCAAATCAGAAAGGGGGGGAAGTGGGAGAGGAAGGAAATGTTCAATTAACACCCAATAGATTTATAATCATCCTCAGGCATCCCATTAGCAGCATTATAAATATGGTGCTGTATGTTTTGGCCAGGGAGGCTCAATTCTAGAGTTTTTCCATAATGACAACCTTACTGTTGTTAACTTCACCCTACATTCTTTTCCTTGCACTCTATGCCAGCATTTTCATGCTTTGCTTTTTTTTTCCCCGTGCAAAGAAAGCTGTTAGAAATTCAAGATTGTTTTCAACCCAACAGTTATTTGCCTTTGAAAATAAACATCTCTTGGTGTTTCTCAGTAGGGGACTTGCTTTGAGCTTGCTTATGGTTTTCAAACTATTCCTTCAGGGCATTTCAGGTTCCTCTGCTTCCAGCTGTTCCCCAAAAAAAAAAACAACAAAACAAAACAAAAAAAAATTTTGGAGCCTTTTCAGAGCTACCATAAAACCATGGAGCTTCAGACATGTACTACCTTGGTACAGCATTTCCCCCCTGTAAACCCAGATGTGCTCCAATGCAATCAGAACTGAGCAGATGCCCAAGTGTCCTTATGATGCTCTTAATGTGATTTCCTATGTCTGTCTCTTGTGAAGGACTTGATAAAGTCCTACTGTGCACCTAACTCTGAGAGCAAACCTCCAGGATGATGTTCAGCACAGAGCACTGATGTCACAGGAGTATCCTTGCTTTCATTTTTGCCTCTAAGGCCCCATAGATAAGTGCCAGCTGGAATGTGATCAGGAAAAGTTTCCTTTACTCTGCTTTCTAGAGGGCATTTGTGCCTGGAGTAAGCAATTTTGTTCCTAGATGTTCCAAGGTAGTCCACCTCTCAAGCCTGTCAAGATCCACCTGGATGGCAGCCCTTCCTTCCAGCATGTCAACTGCACCACTCTTTTCAGGAGTGCCAAATTTAAGGACAATTTTGCAAACTCAGGCTCTCCATGTTTATCCTCTCTACCTTATAAGACCTGTTCTGCTCACTGCAGCTATCAGAAGGGTCACCTGTACTTTCAGAGATGGCTTTCAGACAGATGGCATTGGCAGGAAAACTTAAGCTGGAGTGCTAAAGCTGTTACCAAAGCTCTTTAAACTTCTGCCATGTCAACACAGTTCTTTACTCTGAGGGTGGTAGAACATTGGAAAAGACTGGCCAAGGAGGTAGTGGAGTCAGCATCCCTGGAGGTGTTCAGGAAACATGTGGATATGGCACCTGGAGACATGGTTAAATGGCCATAGTGGGTTTAGTTTGAAGATAAGACCAAATGATCTTAGAGGTCTTTTCCAAATGAAGCAATTCTGTGATTCCATGATTCTGTGTCCCTGATTACTGCAGGGGAACTGGACTGGATGACCCCACCTGGAGTACTGTGTGCAGTTCTGGAGCCCCCAGCACAAGAAGGACATGGAACTGTTGGAGCAAGTCCAGAGGAGGCCACCAAGATGCTCAGAGGGCTGCAGCAGCTCTGCTATGAGGACAGGCTATGAGAGTTGGGGCTCTGCAGTCTGGAGAAGAGAAGGCTTCCAGGAGACCTTGGAGTGGCCTTCCAGTGTCTGAAGTGGACTACAAGAGGGCTTGGGAGGGACTATTTACAAGGTCTTGTAATGCCAGGACAAGGAGTAATGGGTTTAAACTGGTAGAGGGGAGGTTTAAACCAGATGTTAGGAAGAAGTTCTTTGTAGTGAGGGTGGTGAGACAGTGGCACAGGTTGCCCAGGGAGGTTGTGGCTGCTCCCTCCCTGGAGGGGTTGAAGGCCAGGTTGGATTAGGCCTTGAGTGACCTGTTCTAGTGGGAAGTGTCCCTGCCTATGATGAGGGGTTGGAACTGGATGATCTTTGAGGTCCCTTCCAACCTAAACAGTTCTGTGATTCTGTGTTTCCACCTCAATGCATTCTATGATTCTATGATCTAGTGAAGAGAAGGAGCATTAAATGTTGTGCAGTCTGCTGCTTTAAAGGATTATGCAATATCTGGTTGTAAGGTATGTTACTAAATAATGAGAGGAAGTGTAAATTGGTGAAATCTGAAGGTTGCACAACTAGGAATGGCATAATTGGAAGAAAGTCAATCGCCAGCAGTCCAGGGGTATTGTAAAGCAAGACACATTGCTTCATCTCACAGCTCTGTACTGTTAGCCCAACACAAATACTGCAAAATTAAGCAGCAATAAACCGCATACAATATCCACCTTGGCAAAAGGAGCTGCTGGAAGGATGATGTCTCTGTTGTCTGATCTGATGTGATGCCAGCTGCAGCACTGCAGCCCAGAGGTTTACAGATAGCTGTCTGGAACACTGCTTTAAGGAGGAGGAAGTGGTGAAATCACCTTTGTTTAGTCATGTTGATTCTCACAGCCTGTTCAAGATACTCACACCTCATTAAGCAGACAGAGAACAAGGAGGCTCATGAGGTGGGGAAACATTAGTTTGGGCACTTTGGGGTTTGTTCTTTATATTTTCGGCTTGTATCCTGGACTGCATTAAAAGAAGAGTGACCAGCAGGAGGAGGGAGGTGATTGTGCTCCTCTGCTCTGGGTGCTGGCTCTGGGTTCTGCAGTGGAATACCAGGAGTAAGCAGAGGGGCAGGCAAAACAGGTATCCTGGAATTTTCTTCTAAGAGTGTGGAAACCAGGAGATTCTGTGCTGAAAGGAACAGGTAGGAAGGGTGGGAAGGCTCTGCAGATGGATCTGAACAGGCTGGATCAATGGGCTGCAGCAAAGGGCTGTGGTTCAATAAGGTCAAGTCTGGATCCTGCATTTGGATCACAACAACTACAGGCAGCAACCCCAGCAACTCCAGGCCTGGGGAAGAGTGGCTGGAAACTGCCCAACAGAAAAGGAGTTGTGGGTTGTGACCAATGGCTGGCTGAACATCAGCCAACATGTGCCCAGGTGGCCAAGATAGCCACCAGCATCCTGGCCTGCATCACTAATAGTGTGGCCAGCAGGACCACAAAAATTATTTTCTCCCTGGACTGAGTTCTGAGGAAGCCACACCTCATGTACCAGGTTCAGTTTTGGAGCTTGCACTCCAAGAAAGATATTGAGGGGCTGGAGCATGTCCAGAGAAGGGCAATAAAGGTGGTGAAGAAGAGGTCTGGTGAAGAGCAACTCAGGGAACTGCAGGTGTTTAATCTGGAGAAGAGGCGGCCAAGGGGAGACAACATTGCTCTCTATAGATCCCTGAAAGGAGGTTGGAGCCAGGTAAGGGTTTTCTGTAGCACCAAGTGTACTTGGACGAGAGGAAATGGCCTCAATTTGCACCATGAGAGGCTTAGTTTGGTCATCAGAAGAAACGTCTTGACCAAAAGGATTCTTCAACCACTGGAACAAAGTACCCAGGAAGGTTGTTGACTCCTCATCTCTGGAGGTGTCCCAAAGAGGAAGAGATATGGTGCTGAGGGCCATGGTTTAGCCCCAGCTTTATTAGCATTCGAGAACGGTTGGACTGGATGATCCGAAAGGGCTTTTCCAACCAAAACAATTCTGTGATTCTATAGAAAATGAGAATTGATGTTGCAAATGCTGGAAAACAAAAAGCATCCTGCTGCAGCGGCAGCTCTACCAACACTCACATCTCTTGCCCTTAGCTTTCCTGAGGGCAGGTTTTTTGTGCTCCAAAATCTCTTCATGGACCTGCAGCTTCCACAAACCTGGGTGCCAACAAGAGCAGTGAAACAAGTATCAGTGCTTTCATTGCACAGCTTACAGAATCATAGAATCATAGAATGGTTTATGTTGGAAGAGACCTCGAAGCTCATCCGGTTCCAAGCCCCTGCCATAGGCAGGGACACCTCCCACTAGAACAGGTCTCTCAAGGCCTCATCCCTCCTGGCCTTCAACACCTCCAGGGAGGGAGCAGCCACAGCCTCCTTGGGCAACCTGTGCCAGTCTCACCACCCTCACTGCAAAAAACTTCTTCCTGACATCCAGTTCAAATCTCCCCTCCCTTCAACACCTCCCATTACACCTCATCCTGTCATTACAAGACCTTGTAAATAGTCCCTCCCCAGCCCTCTTGTAGCCCCCTTCAGATACTGGAATGCCACTATAAGGTCTTCTCAAAGCCTTCTCTTCTCCAGACTGCAGAGCTCCAACTCTCCTAGCCTGTCCTAATGGCAGAGCTGCTGCAGCCCTCTGAGCATCTTGGTGGCCTCCTCTGGACTGGCTCCAACAGTTCCATGTCCTTCTTGTGCTGGGGACTCCAGAGACAGACAAAACCATTTTCTTTGGGTTTATCAGACCATGCCTTCACTTGGCATCCTTTGCAACAGTTCTCAAAGTGTAGCTTGCAGAGCACTCAGTGAAGGTCTATGAAGAATGAGCTCATCAGGCAGTGCCCTACAAAGACAGCTAACATTTCACTCAGGACTTTCCTAGCACTCCTTCTCCAGGTTAGCAAATGCTGTAATGATTGCAGAAATGTTCTAAGTTCCTCAACATACTGGCTATAACTTGGTCCTTACCTTGAAAGCTAAGAGCTGGCCCTCCCCAGCTCTCTGGCCCACACCTGGTGCAATCAGAAGCTGTAATACAAGGAGGCAATACAAAAACAAACCACAGCAGTGCAGGAGGAGTATTCCAGCCACGGTTTATGCACAGTCAGCATGCTGAGGTGTTCCAAACCAAAAGGACGTTTCTTTTTCTTTTTTCTTTCCTTGCTTTTAAAGAAAGATTTACTCAGAAGGGTGAAGAGGGCAAATTCCCAACATTTCAGCCCTCAGCTGACTCTAAGGCACACAAGTGGTGAGGCTTGGCTGAAACACAGGGAGAAGAAGTTAGGGAGTAAATTCTATGGATTGATACATTCTGTGCAGCAACGGTTAGAAGCAATGCCAGCCTTCTCATGGATGAGGAATGTGAAAGCTGAGGAATATCTGCAGCTCTGCTTGTACTCTTCCATGCACAGGCACAGCACAGCCTTTGCTTCACCACCACAGCTCCATCACTGGATTTTCTTCCTTACTGCTGTGAAATGCAGTCCTGTATTGGTTCTAGTTAGCTTCCCAGAGCCCAAAGCCCAAAGAATAGACTAGATTTGATTTGGAAGTTAAAAGAAAAAGCCTTAACAATAAATAAAAAGTATTTCAGGTAGGGGGAGTTACAAAAATATAGGGAAGGGAAACAAAATACAAAATACGTATACAACCAGTTTGGATGAAAATGGATGGAGAAAGATTCTGGATGTGGTTGCTCCCCCCATGTGTTTTGGCTGGCCACGTGGTGAGGGCAGGAGCAGCAGAAAATCAGGATGCTGCTGGCAGGTGAGGCAGGGATGAGAGAGTGAAGAGAGAGAAACTGAAAGTTCCTGTTTTTATGGGGTGTTCAGACAGGAAGTGGGAGTGAGCTGACCACTGCACCTGGCCTCAGGTTCAGACCACTCCCCAGGAGGGGTTTACCCTCTGCTCTGCTCTGGTGAGACTCCACCTGCAGCACTGCATCCAGCTCTGTAGCCCTCAAACTAAGAAGGACAAGGAACTGCTAAAGCAAGTCCAAAAGAGGCCACAAAGAAGATCAGAGGGCTGGAGCATCTCTCCCATGAGGACTGAGGGAGCTGGGGCTGTTCAGTCTGGAGAAGAGAAGGCTGCAAGGAGACCTTGAAGCAGCCTTCCAGTACCTGAAGGGGATTACAGGAGAGCTGGGGAGGGATGTTGTACATAGGCAGAGAGTGACAGGATGAGGAGTAATGGTTTCATCCTGGAAGAAGCTATAATTAGATGAGACATTAGAAAGAAATGCTTCCCCATGAGGGTGACAAGGATGCTGGAACAGGTTGCCCAGAGAAGTTGTGCAGATTCCAGGTCTAGAATTGTTGAAAGCCAGATTCAATGCGGCCTTGAGCAACCTGGTCTAGTGGAAAGTGTCCCTGTCAGTGGCAGGCTGATTAGAACTAGATGATTTTTAAGGTCTCTCCCAACCCAAACCATTCTGTGATATGCCTCCTCTCAGGTGAAACATGTACTGTAGCATAGCAGGTGGTAGGTTCTAGTCTACATTCCTGGGAAAGTGAAAATAAACTTGGAGAAAAATACACTCAGAAAAAAAAAAAAAAAATGCAGTTGTAGAGGTCCTAGAATCATAGAATCATTCAGATTAGAGAAGCCCTCTAAGAACGTTCCAGTATCTCAACATCTCTTTTGAATTCAGCAGCAAGTGCTCCAGCCACAATGTCCAAATTCCAGAGGGCAAAAGTAAGGACTGGGGGAAGGAAGATCTGCCCACTGTAATTGAAGATCATGTTCATGAGCACCTAAGGAATCTGAACGTGCACAAGTCCAAGGGGCCTGATGAGATCCACCCACGGGTCCTGAGGGAACTGGCAGATGAAGTTGCCAATCCACTGCCCGTTGTATTTGAAAGGTCATGGCAGACTGGTGAAGTTCCTGCTGACTGGAAAAGGGCAAATATAACACCTATCTTCAAGAAGGGAAAAAA
>VWZI01008171.1:410537-423800 GCA_013396835.1 Psilopogon haemacephalus | reverse complement strand
AGGTCTTGCAATGACAGGACGAGGAGTAACAGGTTTAAACTGGCAGAAGGGAGATTTAAACGGGATGTTAGGAGGAAGTTCTTCACAGTGAGGGTGGCAAGACACTGGAATGGGTTGCCCAGGGAGGTTGTGGCTGCTCCCTCCCTGGAGGTGTTCAAGGCCAGGTTGAATTAGGCCTTGAGCAACCTGATCTATGATTCTATGAATTGACTGGCCCAGAACTGGACACAGTACTCAAGGTGTGGCCTGACCAGTGCCAAGTACAGGGGAAGGATAACCTCCCTTGTCCTACTGGCCACACTATTCCTGATCCAGGCCAGGATGCCATTGGCTCTCCTGGCCACCTGGGCACACTACTGGCTCATCTTCAGTCTACTGTCTACCAGCACCCCCAGGTCCCTCTCTGCCTGGCTGCTCTCCAGCCACTCTGTCCCCAGATTGTAGCACTGCCTGGGGTTGTTGTGGCCAAAGTGTAGAACCCTACACTTAGCCTTGTTAAATCTCATCCCATTGGCCTCTACCCACCCATCCAGCCGGTCAACGTCCCTCTGCAGGGCCCTCCTACCCTCCAACAGATGGACACCTGCTCCTAACTTGATGTCATCTGCAAACTGACTGATGATGGACTCAATCCCCTCACTCAGGTTACCAATAAAGATATTGAAGAGGATCGAGCCCAGCACTGATCCCTGGGGGACACCACTAGTGAGAGCTGCCAACTGGATGTGGCACCATTCACCACCACTCTCTGGGCATGGCCCTCCAGCCAGATCTTGACCCATGTCCTGAAGTTTCAAGTCTGCACATATCTTGAACACCTCCAGAGATGTAGACTCCACCACCTCGCTGGGCAGCCTGTCCCACTCTTGCAGCAAAAACATTTTTAATTCATATTCAACCCAAACCTCCCTCTGGTGCAACTTGAGTCCATTTGCCTGTGCTTTTTCCTGCTGTGTCAGGAGTAGAAAGAATGCAAAGTTGTGATGCAAAAATCTGGGTGCAAAGATGGGCAATGATTGGCATAGAAAAGGCAAATAACAACTCCCTGAGAGGAGGCTGGAGCCAGGTGAGGGCTGGTCTCTTATCCCTAGAAAGAAGTCACAGGATGAGAGGAAATGGCCTCGGGTTGATCCAGGGAAGGTGCAGGTTGGATTTGAGAAAGAACTTTGTTACTGAAAGGGTTTTCAGACTGGCACTGACTGCCCAGGGAGGTGATTGAATCCCCATCTCTGGAGGTTTCTTAGCAGCAGAGATGTGGTGCTGAGGGATGTGTTTTAGCAGCTGCTTTGGTAGACTCAAAGAGTGGTTGGACTGGATGAGCTTGAAGAGCTTTTCCAACAGAAATGATTCTGTGACTCTACAAGACCCCAGTGTGCTTTGTTTGGCTTACAGCCATACCCCAAAGAGTCAAACAGATATGTAAAAGAGGGACTTTTGGGGATGTCAGGTAGTGACAGGACTGGGGGAAATGGAACAAAGCTAGAAATGCATAGACTCAGACTAGATGGCAGGGTGAGGGTGGTGAGACACTGGAATGGGCTGCCCAGAGAGGTGCTGGAAGCCTCATCACTGGAGGTGTTTAAGGCCAGGCTGGATGAGGCTCTAGGTAACCTGATCTAGTGTAAGGTGAGAACTAGATGATCCTTGTGGTCCCTTCCCACCCTGGCTGATTCTATGATTCTATGATATTTTCCACTACGGGTGAGAGGACAAAAATCCTTCAGCAGGTAGCTAATGCCAAATAGTATTCCATGTCTGGCATATCAGCAGGAATCTGGCACTTCCTGTAGGAAAAAAGCCCCCATGTCTGTGCATGCTCCACACACCCAGAGGCAGACTCTGGGTTGTTTTGCAGACTCAGTTGTGTTTGGCACATCAGTTTTTCACTGGAAAATAGAAATGTTGGTGGCACACAGCACACTAAACAGAAGAAAGTGCACTCTCTGCCAGGGAGAGATGAAGAAGAGGATGGACAGAAGCTCCTGCAGCTCTGGAAACAGCTGGAGATCGTGATAAAACAGCAACCACAGGGAGCAAACATAAGATCTGCAGGTAGGTCACAGTCAGCACAACATATTTGAAGAGGGCAGGAACAAATTCTTTTCAGTGAGGGTGGTGAGACACTAAAACAGGTTGCCCAGGGAGGCTGTGGCTTCTCCCTCCCTGGAGGTGTTGAAGGCCAGGCTGGATGAGGCCTTCAGTGATCTGTTCTAGTGATCTGTTCTAGTGGGAGGTGTCTCATCTGACCATAATCAGCTGCTGGTTATGCAGCTTGGGGGTGATGATGTTATGGACAGGAGCATGGAAGTATTTAGAAAAGAATTCAGGGCTTTGGTGAGACTGCTTGAAGGCTCAGGAGCACAGGTCACAGGATCACAGGATGTTAGGGGTTGGAAGGCACCTCTGGACATCACAGGATCACAAGATGTCAAGGTTGGAAGGGACTCAAAGACATCATCAAGTCCAACTCCCCTGCCACAGCAGGAACAGACAATCTAGCTCAGGTCACAGAAACACATGCAGACAGGCCTTGAAAGGCTCCAGAGAAGGAGACTCCACAACCTCTCTGGGCAGCCTGTTCCAGAACTCTGGGACCCTTACAGTAAAGAAGATCCCCCTTGAGGTGGAACCTCCTGTGCTGCAGCTTACATCCATTGTTCTTTGTCCTATCACAGGGAGCAAGTGAGCAGAGCCTGTCCCCACCTTCCTGACCCACGGCTTTCAGACAATTATAAACATTTATTAAATCCTCTCTCAGTCTTCTCTTCTCCAGACTAAAAAGCCCCAGGTCCCTCAGCCTCTCCTCCTCAGGCAGTGCTCCAGTCACTAATCATCCTTGTCGCCCTCTGCTGGACCCCCTCCAGCAGATCCCTGTCCCTATTCAACTGGGGAGCCCAAAACTGAACACAGTACTCAAGATGGGGTTTCACCAGGGCAGAGTAGATGGGGAGGAGAACCTCACTTGATCTGCTGGACACACTCTTCTTAATGCACCCCATGATCCCATTGGCCTTCTTGGCCACCAGGGCATATTTCTGTCCCCTGCAGAACTTGTTATCCACCAGCACTCCCAGGTCCCTCTCCACAGGGCTGCTCTCCAGCAGATCACCTCCCAACCTCTACTGCTGCAGTTTATTATTCCTCCCCAGGTGCAGGACTCTGCACATGTCCTCGTTGAACCTCATTTGGTTCCTCTGTGCCCACCTCTCAGTCTGTCCAGGTCTTGCTGGATAGCCACACAGCCTTCAGCTGGATCAGCCAAGCCTCCCAGTTTGGTGTCATCAGCAAACTTGCTGAGCAGACTCTGTCTGTCTGTCTGTCTGTCTGTCTGTTGATCAATGTAACATGTTGAACTGGACTGGACCCAGCACTAATCTCTGGGGGACTGCACTGGTTACAGCTTTCCAGCTGGACCTAGAATCATTGATCAGCACTCCCTGAACTCTATCTTGTAACCAGTTCCTACTCCACCTCACTGCCTGCTCTTCCATCCCACATCTCCCAAGCTTGCTCACTAGGATGTCATGGGAGCACAGGTGGTGTTCTCAATCCCTCTAGTGACAGGGAGAGGTTAGAAGGAAGAGAAAAGCCTTTGTGAGTAACACATGGCTTAGAGGTTGGTGCCACCCACAGAACTTTGGGGGTTTTGACCACTGGGTCTGCTGGTGGCAGCTGGAGTTCAGCTGGGTCATAAGAGGAAAACAATCCTTGCACAGGAGTTGTGTCACAGTCCATG
Source organism: Psilopogon haemacephalus (assembly GCA_013396835.1). Lineage (NCBI taxonomy): Eukaryota > Metazoa > Chordata > Aves > Piciformes > Megalaimidae > Psilopogon > Psilopogon haemacephalus. The sequence goes on along the minus strand of VWZI01008171.1, from coordinate 420,064 downwards.
CAGTGGACCCCTGATAGTTCATTGCTGTGATCTCAAAGTGCAAAACTCAGGGTGACCTGGCCAGGGACTTCACTTGAATCAAGAGTAAAACTTGATTGTTTGCCCATAAGATGGCACAAGAGAGGTAGGAAAAAGTGGGAGGATAAAGGTAAAACAAAGTAAAGTGAAAAGAGAGCTGAATCCAGAGCTGGGCACAGGAGAGGCAGGGTCTCACCAGAGTGGAGCAGAGGACAGAATCCCCTCCCTTGACTGCTGTCCACACTGCTTTTGATGCAGCCCAGTGTAGGTTGGGTTTCTGGTCCAGGTGGATCTTCTGAGGCAATTGTGATAGAGAGTTCAGGCTCTCAATACCAAAATAAAGTCTATGTATGTGGGTACAGATAGAGATTTGAAGAAAGTAATGGAGGTCAAGTGCAAAGCACGTGCACTTCTATCAATATATTCAACCTGAACTGAAATTTCCTTTAGATACCTGCCTGACAACTTGCCTCTTGCAGGAAGGAAACCAGCAGAAGAAAACCAAAAGATGCCTTGAAAGCACAGCAGCTGTAAATAGTGATTAATTTACCTCTTTATTGAAAGGCATAGATGTTACAGAAGAGATCAGAACGATTTACGTTTCTTTACAGTTTTATAGCATTGAAAGTTGAAACAGAAGTAGGAATTTGCACCATCTCAGGTATAAGGATGTTTATAGCATCATATGACAATACAAAGGCAGTGTGGTATCAGTAACAGGTCAGGCAAGACCTGTTGGGGAACAGACTTTCTTCTCTGCGAAACCAGACACGACCCCACCCACACAATTATCAAACAGCTCAAAAAGGAAAAAAAAAAAAAAAAAAGATTAGAAGAAATGGTGAGAAGAGAACATTTTATTGTATAAACACTGAACATTTTTAGTTGGCTTGGGTTCAGGTAGGAAGTGTAGAAATGGCATCATTTGCCAACCATCAACATCTTCACTCCTCAGAAAAAAAACTTTCTTTATTGTGTGTATATATATATATATATATATATATATATGTATATATATATATAAAGCACCTGGAGAGGGTTTACTTCTTCAATGAACCCTGCCTTTAAGCACCATTTTAATCATGTAAGAGCACCCTAGATGAAATAATAACTTAAAATGGCAAAAGATCTTGATCTCCTTAGAGCTCTTTCATTCTGATATTACCATTCACTCCCAAAGAACAACTTTATTTATGAACTTAAATACTGCCTCTAAGAGACTTCCTGACTTACGTGATAACCTGACAAGTTTGCAGCTTGAAGAACAGATCTGAAGGGCAACTGCTGTGGCTTAAGCAGAAAGAAATTATTGAAATAGCCGATAGTAATGATTTATTTTGTTCTATTCTCTTGAATTAACCATGTAGACTATTGCCTATCTGTTGAATTAGCAAGATAGGTCATTGGATTTTTTATTTTCCTTGAGTGTAAATTAATTTTCTGTCACAAGAAGGGAGTTTGAGAAGGTTGTGGTTATTTCAATAACTCTTGAGAGAAATTCAGTGTGATCCTTATGAATCCAAAAAGGGAAAAGTGGTGCACCTGTAGACCATCAGAGCAATCAGAATCATAGAATCAAAGAATGTCAGGGGCTGGAAGGGACCTCAAAAGATCCAGCCCCCTGCCAGAGCAGGATCACCTAGAGCAGATCACATTGGAACACATCCAGAGAGGAAGACTCCACAGCCTCCATGGGCAGCCTGTTCCAGTGCTCTGTCACCCTCACAGTGAAAAAATTCTTCCTTAGGTTCACATTATGAGCTGACAACCAAAATTTTCTTGTACAGTCTTTAAAAGTGCCATAAAAATGCTGTGTGCTTGGATTCTGTGAGATCATTTTATACTAGAAAAGAAACGTTGCAGCTTTGTCTTGAGAACTTAAGTAGTAATGGGCAAATTTCAGGAGCAATTTGGGACTTTGCAACTCTTTTTAGCAGGGATCATTAGAATTTGGTATTCAAGTAATGAGGTTTCCCAACACCTATTTTTTTATGGCCCAGATCTGATTTAGCAGCTCTAAATATTCTTCTGACAGCTCAATGTCTATGTTTTACCTCATACTCATTAAAATGAAGAACTTTATTGACATGGATAGAGGTATCTCCTTCTGCTAGATCCCAGCTGTGCCATCAAGAGCTTTTGCTTTGGGAGATTTCCTCTTCACATGTCCCATTGTTGACTGAGAGGTGGCACATGGAGTCTAATTTTGCTGCCATAAAGCTCTCCTGGAATCCAGCCTTCTCACTCCTGCAAAAGGGATGTTAAACTTTCCTGTGGTTTTTAACTGAGGCCCAACCCAACTCCTCTCAAATTCAGAGGAGAACAAACTGATCTCAGAGAAGAGGAACACACAGCTTCCCAATGGTAATTGTACAAGGTCAAGCTCAGATTTTCCTAAGTCGTTTACTATCCCAGAGGGTTGCCTCGAACCTGCTCAGCATCCATCTGAAGTCATGATTATCAGAGGCTTTCCTCCTCCGCCCCATAATTTGTTCCACAAGCACTTCATTGTTGTGATGAGGGGAGGGTGCTGTTTGTTTTGGTTTTGAACTGGAATACATTTTCCATCTCTGATGCACCAAAAAACCCTCTCTCATTAAAGCCTGAAACAACCACAAATGTAACTGAAAGCAAATCTGGCCTGGTGGTAGACTCTTCACCAAGCAGATAAAGATCTCACCAGGGCTGGAGTGTATATGGTAATATCAGAAGTAAACCTCAACTTCCACCAAAAAACAAGGTAGAACTTCAGCACCAGAAGACAGAGGTTAGCACCAAAAGTTATCAATTGCTACTCATCATCTCAGATCTTTAAATGAGGCAAAATTCACAAGCAGATATTAGAAGCAACTGCACTCCGTAATTAACGATTTCAATTACTTCATTTTCTCTCTTAAGCCTCTCAGTATTTTGAGGAAAAATATTGTTCAGCTTTATTTTAGCCTGTCTGTGCTTTCATAATTGTATATTTAGAACAGAAGTCTGAGCTAATTTCTCTATCTCTGAAGGCATAACAATCTGCTCAGAAGGAATTAGCACAGATCTCCAAGGTTCTCGGAATCTCAGCTGGGGATAGTTTGCCTCAATATAGCCTTGAGCTCAGCAAGTGTATCAGAGCTGGTACAGCACCAAAGACATTTGAAGTCTTCCACAGAGCAGATGCAATGCCAGAGACACCAGAGTCTTCCACAGAGCAGACACAGTGCCAAAGACACCCGAAGTAAGTCTTCCACACGTCTCAGTACTTTTGTTGTAGCAGCAGTTGGTGCCAGGTAGTCGACTGGGCAGCACTGAGGCTGCCAAAACAGAGCTTTTGCTGGCATTGTCATTGCCTGACCCAAGAGTGGGGAAAAAAAACGGTAGAAACAGGAGTAGTTTGAAGAAGTAATAGAGAAAGGCCTTCAGTAAACTACTAATTTAATAAAGTGGAAGACTGAATTACGTGTGGTAATCCAATGTCTGATAATCTGTAATCCTCCATCAAAAAATATTCTGGAGTGCTTGTGGCTGGTAATAGGAGGAGCTGCTCATGTGAAATAGCTTATAAACCCAGATCACCTCCTGCTGCTGTCAGTTACAGTGTGACTGTAGCAGGAAAGCCTTCACACCACCTTGTGAACAATAAAAACCAACACCTGCATGCCTGTTGGCTAAAAAGCAAAGTGATTTCTATGCTCACAGAAAACCAAATATTCTGCACAGTCAAGGTACTGGTAGCAACTTAGGGAGTACCAGATAGGATAAGGCAGATACCTGTTAGAATCACTGCAGCTGAGTCATAAACTAAGCTCCAACAGAAAACTTACAGGTTCCAAAGTGCATAAGCATTTTGTGTTACACCTACTGCTGGGGGCTCTAGGACTTAACCTCAGCTTTTGCTCATGCTCTGCTTTCTATAATTTCTGTCTTTTCTTTCTTTATTTTTAAAAAATATAAATAGCAAAAACTGCTGGATGCACTTAAAAGTTGTTGGAATATCTTTACTGTGCTGTCTTTACCTCTAGAGACTTGTTAGGCAGAACAAAAATGTGTTTGTCCCACACACATTATGGATGTCCCCTCCCTGAAGGTCACAGAATCACAGAAACACACAAGATGGAAAAGCCCCTCAGGATCACCAGGTCCAACCAATAACCCTACCCTACAAGATTCAACTTAAACCATATCCTCAAGCACCACATCCAAATGACCCTTAAACTCAAGGCCACATTGGACGAGCTCTTGGGTAACTTGGAAAATGTCCCTGCTCACAGCAAGAAGGTTGGAACTGGATCATCTTTAAGGTCCCCTCCAATACAAACCATTCTATAAATCTATGAGTCTCTGAATCTCTGTCAAGGACTGGGCTGGCTGAGGGCCAGTGACTCACCTACTAGTCTTGCCTCACTGAAAGATTTCAATGCATGAACAGAGGATGCAAAGAGCTGATCTTTTACTCCCAGCACAAGGAGTGGATTTTACTCAGCTGAAGCACTTGATTGCTTGACTGAGAATTGCCCAAGGCCCTCTGAAGGCAAAAGGAAATGCACCTATACTGTTAGGATAAAAGCAGAATATTCCACGTGTTGTTCTTTTAAAGCATTAACACATTTTAAGACATGCACCTCTCTAGTTATTGTCTCGTCAGACACAGAAGGGCCTCTAACCAGAAATGTCTGGAGAGCCATAAAGCAGCTTCTGATGTTCTCTGAGGGATCAGACTATGAACAGGAGAGGGACACCTGCATTTCATGCCCTGTAGACCCCATTCTTCCCACACAGTTATCTTACTGGAGAAACAGACCAACCTCCTCTGAAGAAGTTCTTCACAGTAAGAGTGATTGGCATTGGAATGGGCTGCCCAGGGAGGTGGTGGAGTCACTGTCCCTGAAGGTGTTTAAAAGAAAGCTGGATGAGGGACTTGGTGCCATGGATTATTTAATTAGAAGGTGTTAGGTGATAAGCTGGACTTGATGACCTCGAAGGTCTTTTCCAACCTGCTTAATTCTGTGTAACCTGAAGAAATTAGCCTCAGACTTTTCTTTTTATATTCATTCACCATATTCTGGCAACAAACTGTCTCAAACACCCTCAAAAGGACTGCATCAGTGACTTAAAGACACAAGTGAAATAAGAGAATCATAGAATTGTAGTTAGAAAAGCCCTCTAAGATCACTGAGTCCAACCTTGAACCCAACAGCACTATGGCCACTAAACCATGTCCCACAGTGCCACAGCCACAAGGTTCTTGAACACCTCCAGGGACTTCACCACCTCCCTGGGCAGCCTGTTCCAATCCCTGACCACTCTTGCAGCACAGGCTTTTTTCCTCATCTCCAACCTAACCTTCCCCTGGCACAATTTCAGGCCATTTCCTCTCATTCTACCACCTGATACTAGGGAGAAGAAACCAACCTCCACCTCACTCCTTTCAGGGAGCTGTAGAGAGCAATGAGGCCTCCTCTTCTCCAGGCCAAACACCCCCAGTTCCCTCAGCTGCTCCTCCTCAGTCCTGTTCTCAAGACCCTTCCCCAGCTTCATTGCCTTTCTCTGGACGCATTCCAGCCCCTCAATGTCTCTCTTCCTGTACAGGAGGGAGCAAAGCACCATCACACCATTATGATGTGTTCACCAACACAAGAAGGTCCAGCTAGGCTGTGCCATTAATCAGCATATTTAACATGATGGAGCTTGCCAGGTAGATAAGGTAGGTTAACAGCTATGTCACCTTGGCCAATGTGGTTCCTCACTCACCTCAGCTTTCCTGTCTGCCCACAGGCATCATTGATGACAGCAGCAGCTGTGTGCTGGACTCCGGACAGCCATAAACCCGTTGGTGTTGTGTATGAGGTAGGTAATATCCTGCAGCTCCTCTTGCATGTGTTGTTCTTTGTGTAATACTGCAGGTGGAAGCTCAGGTGGCAATAAGAGGAACCCTTGGGAGCATGAGGGCAGTTTTTGCGTTGCCTGTCATCCTCCATTTGTAAAGGCCAGCATTAAACCATTGCCCTTCTCTTTCTGGAGCTGGTGTTTTTAAAAGGAAGTTACATTCTACCATTTAATGTGCACTGAATAGGAACTAGTCCTCCAGGAGCTACACTTGCTAAAGTAAAAAGGAGTTTGCTCTCTTGGAATCATAGAATCAGCCAGGTTGGAAGAGACCTCCAAGACCATCCAGCTCAACCAATCACCCAACCCTACCCAACCAACTAGACCATGGCACCAAGTGCCCCATCCAGTCTGTTCTTGAACACCTCCAGGGTTGGCAACTCCACCACCTCTCTGGGCAGCCCATTCCAATGCCAATCACTCTCTGTGTGAAGAACTCCCTCCTAATATCCAGCCTATACCTCCCCTGGCACAAATGGATACTGTGTCCAAAATTTTGACCTAAAAGGGTTAATGTGAGTCTTAAAAATCCCAAATTGTTAAAACCAAATTATCCTATAGTTTGGAAGCTAATTATACAAAAGCATACAAAACAGGAAAATATCAAAGTATTCTTACAGTATCTCTCTATATATAATATGTGCAAAATTCAATATACAAGCCTCATGTTACTCTTTTTTTTTCTTTTTCTTTTTCTTTTCCCAAATAATGTAAACCTTAACTTATTTAAACCAGTATAAGTAGTTTGATGTCACTCCTGGGAAGCAAAGATTGTCAGTACAAGAACCTCCATAGCTAGGAGGACAAGCTGAGCATGGCACTCCTACTTTGTATGGTGCTTCTCCAATCCAATTCCCCCTGAAAATAAAAATATAAAATAAAATTATTAAAAAAAAAAAGGTAAACAAACGGGGAAAAAATAACACTTATGATGACAGAGAGGGAAAAAAAAATCATTTAGCAATACTGAGTGATTAAATTTAATGTCTTAAGTAATGTCCTCCCTCTCTACTCTGCCCTGGTGAGGCCCCACCTCAAATACTGCATCCAGTACTGGGCTCCCCAGTACAAGTGGGACAGGGATCTACTGGAGAGAGTCCAAGAGAGGGCTGCAAGGATGCTGAAGGGACTGGAGCACTGCCTGATGAGAGGCTGAGAGCCCTGGGGCTGCTTAGTCTGCAGAGGAGAAGGCTGAGAGGGGATCTGATCAATGTCTATCAATAGCTGAGGGATGTGGGTCAGGAAGGAAGGGACAGAGACAGCCTCAGCTCACTTGTGCCCTGGCATAGGACAAGTGGCAAGGGATGGAAACTGCAGCACAGGAAATACTGCCCAGAGAGGTTATGCAGTCTCCTTCTCTACAGCCTTTCCAGCCCTGTCTGGATGTGTTCGTGTGTGATCTGTGCTAGATCCTCTGGTCCTGGTCTGGCAGGGAGGTTGGACTGAAAGATCTCCAGAGGTCCCTTCCAACCCTTAGCATCCTTTGAGCCTGTGATCCTATAAGTGATCCGCTACTGAGAACTATGTTCCTGTATTTCTGTAGCTTCCTGACAAACACTGATCTATCTGCCCCCTACAACCAACAGGAGAATGACTATGACCCCAGGCCAGTGGTCTCTTCCACGTCTCTGTGCTTAAATCCCAGGCTTCTTGCTTCTGATGCAGCTCAGTAAATTTTCACTCTGGGACAGAGTATTTTAACTGGAGGGCTAAAATTCTGAGGAATTGGCATAGTAAGCATTATGGCAAGATTCTTCTTATTATTATCTCACAAGTTTGCTTGTGGAAGGTGGCAAAAGAAACACAGTGCAATCCTATTCTTGGGTTGCATTACCCTAAGTGCACCATGTGAAGGTCTGAGGCTGAATTGGTGGTTACACGGATTCACAGATGGCATAAGGGAGGAAGGGACCCTCAAAGTACATCTTGTCCAACCCCCCTGCAATCAGCAGGGACAGTTTAAGCTAAAGCAGGTTGCAGAGGGCCACGTCTAATCTGGTCTTGAACGCAACCAAGGACAGCAAAGGAAGGTGAAAACTATTCACAGAAGTAATGTACCAAAAAGAAGGGCATTTGGACATATATGGGGGGATCCTTTATGTTAATGGGAGGAGAAGGAGGGCTCCCACCTGGTGAACAGAATCACAGAAGGCCAGGGGCTGGAAGGGACCTCTAAAGATCATCCATCTCAACCCCCTGACAGAGCAGGATCACCTAGGAACACATCCAGGCAGGTCTTGAATATCTCCAGAGAGGGAGACTCCACAAAACCCCTGGGCAGCCTGTTCCAGTGTTCTGCCACCCTCACAGGGAAAAAAATTCTGCTTCATGTTTAAATAAAACTTCCTATGCCTCAGCTTCCACCCCTTGCCCCTTGTTCTGAATCTGTGTCACAGAGCCCAGAGGCAAAGGGGCACAAGTCTGGAGAGTGACCATGTGTAAGTCTAAATGATCTGAAAAGAGCATCCAGGCATGTAGGTGCTCATTTAACAGCCAGGCTTTTACAGATTCCTGTAACACTTGTGATGTAGGCAGGAAGAAAAGTTAAAATTAGATTTTTATTCAGATGTTATGTCTCACTGAGCAGAGAACTTTCCTCCAGTTTGCATGGGACATGGTCTAACAGTGAGTAATGCAATCATTTGGGAAACATTTTCTCATCCCCTACCTTCCAGACAATAACATTGGATCAGAAGCTCTGGGCTGTGCCTTGGAAGAAAATAGGAACCTCTCAAATAACTCTCTCATTTCTGCTTCTCTTCCAAATGGGTACAGCAAGCTGAGTGCTTAGGAGGTATATTTAGTTTAGATTAGCAGATATATTTAGTTTGATGGCAGATAAGGAAAACCAGGAGGAGTCTGCTGAAAGCTGCTTCCTGCTTTATTGTCTGTGCAAGGCATGGCTGATGTGTGTGAGGCCATTCAACAGGCAGGCACAGGACCTCTCTAAACTCTATCATGGTCTTCCTTCACTTCTGTTGTTTTCCAGATTTGGATGCATAGGATTTTTTGCAGCATTGAAGTGTGGCTTTGGTGAAAACTATTTGAGCTGTAAAGCATAGAATCACAGAATGTCAGGGGCTGAAAAGGCCCTTGAAAGATCATCAGGTCCAGCCCCTCTGCCGGAGCTGGATCACCTAGAGCAGATCACACAGAAACACATCGAGACTGTTCTTGAATATCTCCAGAGAGGAAGACTCCACAACCTCCTTGGGCAGCCTGTTCCAGTGCTCTGTCACCCTCACAGGGCAAAAAATTCTTCCCCAGGTTCACATGGATCATAGAATCATAGAATCAGTCAGGGTTGAAAGGGACCACAAGGATCAAGTTCCAACCCCCCTGCCATGGGCAGGGACACCTTACCTTAGATCAGCCTGGACAGAGCCTCATCCAGCCTGGCCGTAAGCACCTCCAGGGAAGTGGCCCCAACCAACTCCCTGGACATCCCATTCCAGGGTCTCACCACTATCATGGTGAAGAACTTCCTCCTCACGTCCAATCTGAATCTCCCCACCTCCAGCTTTGCTCCATTACCCCTAGTCCTGTCACTACCTGAGAGCCTAAAACGTCCCTCCCCAGCTTTTTTGTAGGCCCCCTTCAGATACTGGAAGGCCACAATAAGGTCACCTGGGAGCCTCCTC
>VWZI01008171.1:319325-410517 GCA_013396835.1 Psilopogon haemacephalus | reverse complement strand
CTCTTCTCCAGATTGAACAGCCCCAACTCTTTCAGTCTGTCCTTATAGCAGAGCTGCTGCAGCCCTCTGAGCATCCTCATGGCCCTTTTCTGGACACACTCCAGCATGTCCACATCCCTCTTGTAATAGGAGCTCCAGAACTGGAAGCAGTATTCCAGGTGGGGTCTCACCAGAGTGGAGCAGAGGGGGAGAATCACTTCCCTCATCCTGCTGGCCACACTTCTGCAAGTGCACACTGCTGACTCATGTTGAGCTTCTCGTCCACCAGCACCCCCAAGTTCCTCTCCTCAGGGCTGCTCTCCAGCCAGTCACTGCCCAGCCTGTATTTGTGCTTGGGATTGCCTCCACCCAGATGCAGGACCTTGCACTTGGCCTTGTTGAACCTCATGAGGTTGGCTTGTGCCTACCTCTCCAGCCTGTCCAGGTCCCTCTGGATGCCATCCCTGCCCTCCAGCCTGTCTGCTGTACCACACAGCTTGGTGTCATCAGCAAACTTGCTTAGGCTGCACTCAATGCCTCTGCTCATGTTGCCCACAAAGGTGTTGAACAAGACTGGTCCCAGGACTGATCCCTGAGGGACTCCGCTTGTCACTGCCTCCACTTGGACATGGACCCATTGACAGCCACTCTTTGGGTGTGGCCATGAGGCCACATGGAACCCCCTATGCCTCAACTTCCACCAATTGCTCTTTGTCCTGTCACTGAGAAGGGACTGGCTCTATCCTCCTGGATAGAGGATTTCAGTAAATACTGAATCCTTGTCAAATTCCTGTCACTAATTCAGGGCTATGATATTCACCCTTCTCTTCTTCAGAAGAGTTTGTGATGTGCTGCTTACTCAGAAGGACACAGCCTTTGCTGACCAACAAAGAGGCTTCTGCATGTGTGCTCAAGGACTCAAAGCCCAATGTCCTTAAGTCAGCCTGCCCTGGTGCGACGACACCTAGAGTGCTGTGTCCAGTTTTGGGCTCCCCAATTCAAGAGAGACAGGGATCTGCTGGAGAGAGTCCAATAGAGAGCTACAAGGACGATGAGGGAATTTGAACATCTCTGCTATGAAGAAAGACTGAGAGCCCTGAGCCTGTTTAGTCTGGAGAGGAGAAGGCTAAGAGGGGATCTGATCAATGTGTATAAATATCTGAGGGGTGGGTGTCAAGAGGAAGGGGCCAGGCTCTTTTCAGTGGCACCCAGTAACTGCACAAGGAATAATGGATACAAGCTAGAACCCAGTAGGTTCCACCTCAATATGAGGAGAAACTTCTTTACAGTGGGGGTGCTGGAGACCTGGAGCAGACTTCACAGAGAGGTTGTGGAGTCTCCTACTCTGGAGACTTTCAAAGCCAACCTGCATATGTTCCCATGTGATCTGCCCTACGTTATCCTGCTTTGGCAGTGGGATTGGACCCAATGATCTCTGGAGGTCCGTTACAACCCCTAACATTCTGTGAAAATAAACTGAAACCAGGTGAGATCACTTTATGAAGTGATCATTTTATGACTGTGCATGAAGCAGATGCAAAACTCCTGATTCCACTATCAAAGGTCTACTCAAAATCTCATCCAGAGGAGTTGTAACTCCAAGGTGCAGTTTGCAAAGGGTGGGATTTTTAGACTGAAGCAACATAAAATTAAATTAATCATTTATTAACTGATACACAGTTGACAATGCAACAGCTTTCAGTAATGCCTAATGTTTCAAACCATTCTTTTCCTAGATGAACACGATGAGATGAGAAAGAATTCCAGGAAGTTTGGAAATTTGAATTTTTTTTATATATATATAATTTTATTTTTTTTTTCCCTCTAAGTGGAGATATATAAAAAGTAGCATTTGGGTTTCTTTTAGAGACTTCAGTTTCATGCTCTCCTTGTTGTGGAGTTAAAAGACAGATACAGTTTTTATTGCCTGATCTTTGATCCCTCACATTCATTCATCACCACTCTTTTCTAGTAAATCTTAAAGACAATAAAGGACAGAAAATTGTGCTTGATTTCCAAAGACACTTCTTCCCCCAGGTCAGTTTTCCCATTACAATCTCTCTGTCTCTTTCTCTCTCTCTCTCTTTTTTTTTTTTTTTTAAGTTGTAAAATCTTTGAAAACTCATTTACTCCCATAGCATCTAAAATAATGACATATTCCTGTGTGTTCTTTACCACACATGGACCTGGGCCACTGACAATTTATGCCAATCATGCTCAGTTAATCAATCTGTGGGTCCCACACTGAACTATGGCTTTGCCTAACCCATAGCCAGGGAAACCTACCATTGACACTGTCCATGATGCTTTTGGAGCACTGAAGCTCTCAGAACCACACTTTACTGATTCGTTTTGTACTGAGATGTAAGCCTGGGATGAGAACAGAAGGCTGACAGGGAATGGTACCAGTGTCTGTAAATATAAATAAGTAAATGCTCCCTCCCTGGAGGTATTCAAGGACAGGCTGGATGAGTCCTTGAGCAACCTGTTCTAGTGGGAGGTGTCCCTGCCTATGGTGGGGGATTGGAACTGGATGAGCTTTGAGGGCCCTTCCAACCTAAACCATTCTATGATTCCATGAAATATCTGAAGGGAGGGTGTCAAGAAGAAGGTGTCAGGCTATTTCTGGTGGTGCCCAATGGCAGGACAAGGCAACATGCAGAACACAAGAGGTTCCACCTCAATGTGAGGAGAAACTTCTTTACAGTGAGGGTGCTGGACCCCTGGAGCAGGCTGCCCAGAGAAGTTGTGGAGTCTCCTTCTCTAGAGACTTTCTAAACCCACCCGGATGTGTTCCTGTGTGAACTGCCCTGGGTGATTCTGCTTTTGCAGGAGAGTTGGACTGGATGATCTTTTGAGGTCCCCTCCAGGCTCTAACATTCTGTGGTTCTGTGATTCTATTTCTAGGAAACACTGGGAGAAAGTTCACCTCTTTATTTCAAGCTAACCTAGACCTCTGATACAAGGCCACACATGGATGTCTACAACCTGTGTTTTGAAGGAGCTCTGTATGGAAGACAGGATGAGATTTGTAGAGACTGAGCTCAGGTAGACATGCTTTGTAGGAAACCCTACATCATGGATGGCCTGAGGCAGCACTGGCATAAGCAAAGATACTTTATGGGCAGCACTATGTGTTCACAGCAAATTGAGAGCAAACACTGTAATGGTCTGCCCGGGGCAGTGCTGGAGTCCCCATTCCCCAACACCTGGAGGTGTTTAAGCAGCCTGTGGAGCTGGTGCTTAGGGACATGGTTTAGTGGTAACCCTGCAATGCTGGGTCAAGAGTTGGACTGGGTGAGCTTGGAGGGCTCTTCCAACCTGGTGCATTCTGTGATCCTGAGAAGGGCTTGCTCTACAGTAGGGTTGCTTACCTGAAGAGGTCTAGATCACCATGGCTGTACATACAGAGTGAAGAAGTAAGGAACTGAAAGCAATGTGTGGAAAAGGAGGAAGACAAGGAAGAAAGAAAAAGGAGGCAAAAATAACAATGATAATAATTACAACAATAAGAAAAAACAAATTTTGAGGGTTGTTCCCTACATAGCAAGTTCTTTCCTTCCCTTCCTTGCACACCCAAACCATGCATCACTCCACGATCAGATGTGAGCTCAGGAGGAAGGAGCAGCCCGTTGTGAAAGCACAGAGGTCAAGCTGCAGAGAAAGGAGGAATCACTCCCAGGAGAGAAGTAAAGCATGCATGAAGCATAAAACTCAACAATATTAAAAGCAAGCAACTCACTTGGGGGCATAGTTGCATACCAAATAAACAGCTTGTCTCCAGACAGCTCCCCAGACGTTCATGTTGTGGCACGTGTGGATGGCACAGCCTATACGATTGGAAGTGGCCCAAACCATCTGAATAAATATTTATTATTTGTCAAGGCCAAATTGAAAGTAAATATATTTCACTGTATCATTTTTTATATATACAGATTTGTTTGAAAGAGAGCTACAAAAACCCAACAGAAAAGCCCAGCTTTTTGAATAGCGGAATGCAGTTTCTATCACCTGTGTGTAGTGGGTGCACATGGGTCCGTAACATCGCATGGGACACCTGGGGTTGCAGTCCTGAGGGTAAGGGAAAGCATAATCCTTCACCTCATCATACCAGGGCTTCACCAGCTGGAGAATGGAGCGATACCTGGGCGTGTTTCAAAGGCAGAGGGAAAAACATGGCAGGTTAGACTGAGGTGTTCTGGAACTGGCTGCTGCTACTCCCTCTGATTCAAGCCAGCAAAAGAACACACTGCTCCACACATTACCAGGGGCACAGGATTAAGCAGCAATGATCTCCTGGGCAGGCTAGAGGATTGGGTGGGAAGAAATGTCATGAAATTCAATGAAGACAAGTGTATAGTCTTGCATCTGGGAAAGAACAATCCCGCGGAGCAGTACAGGTTGGGGACTGACCTGCTGGAGAGCAGCATGGGGGAAAAGGACCTCAGGGTCCTGGTGGACAAAAGGATGTCCATGAGCCAGCAGTGTGCCCTTGTGGCCAAGAAGAACAAGGGCATCCTGGGGTGGATTAGAAGGACTGTGGTGAGTAGGTCGAGAGAGGTTCTCCTCCCACTCCAGCCTACCCTGGTGAGGCTGCATCTGGAGTACGGTGTCCAGTTCTGGGCCTCTCACTTCAAGAAGGACCTCAGGGAGGTTCTGTGAGGGTGGCAGAGCTCTGGAACAGGCTGCCCAGAGAGATTGTGGAGTCTCCTCCTGCTCTAGGTGATCCTGCTCTGGCAGGGGGGCTGTACTGAATGATCTCTTCCAACCCCTAAAATTCTCTGATTCTATGATTCAAGCTGCATGAACATAGATGCACATCACAGAGTCACAGCATGGTGGGATTTGGAAGGGACCTCCAGAGAGCATCTAGTATAATCTCTCTGCTAATGCAGCTTCATGGCAATCAGGTTATTCAGGATCACATTAGGGGTGGGGTTTTGAAAGCAGTAAGTGATAATAGTGATCATTGATAGACATAAGGAAAAACCTCTTTAATTTAAGGATGGTGAAGAACTGGAGCAGCCTGCCCAGAGAGGTTGTGGAGTCTCCTTCTCTAGAGACTTTCAAAACCCATCAGTCTAAGGTCTGGATCTCACAGGCTGTTAGAAGGTTGACAAAATGACTCTTTTGTAGAGCATCTGCCTACCTTCCAGTTCTTACAGACAAATTCTGGCCCAAGAATCTCAGTAAGTAGGAAGGTCCATGGTCCCAAATGCATGTAGCAGCCCAAGCCTCTGCAGATTTAGCCAAAGTTTCATCCCAAACCTGCCAAGATAAAACATCCTCAGTAGGGTATTTCGGTAGCAGTAGAACAGTGAAAAACAAACAATGATCACAGCGCAAGGAGACAAGCAGCAAGTGTCTGAAGCGACAAATATGCTACTGTAACACACCAGATATGTCACCAGGCAAGGAGCTCTTGAGCTCAGCAAACTGTGTGTGGAGCAGCCTGTAGGGAATCCAGCAGGATTTCACCCTATCTCTGGACAGAATTCCCACCCACATCACCAGAGCAAGCTCAGTATTCAGATCTATCTTTATTTCTGGAGAATACCTTCACAGGACAGGCATTCTCCTAGCACTGTTCCTTCTGTGTTGGTGAGATCCACATATGGAGAGGAGTGAAATGTTGGATGGGACTCAGAGAGAAGGTCAAAGCGAAGGAGAAGCACACAGGAAGGAAAGTTCCACACAGGTATTACACACTCCACAAAATCCTAAGACACCTGAAATAGGACCTCAGGAGCATCCCGAGTCAGAGACAATGTGTGTGACAGCTTCCATAGCTGAAGCCACAATGTCAAGCAGAAGGATTCCACACAGGCAAAGACTACAGATGGCTTCCAGGTGCAGTATGTATTTGACCACTTTATTCTGCATGGGAATTGGCTGGAATAAAAAGACAACTCCATAAGAAGAGATAACTTGACTCCTGAAGTTCTCCAGTGACAGGAACACAGCAGGTGAACTTAAACAATGGAGCCTCTAGATGCTTTACCTGCTCATTTAAGTGTTTGGTTTGTAGCTCTGCTTCATTTCCTCACAGCAAACAGGCTTGAACAGCAGGATCAGGACTGAGTGCACTGCTGGAGCTCCAAGTGAAGAGCATCTCCTTGCTCCATTATAAGCATGCACAAGTCCCTGTGTCTATCTCAGCACTGTATTGACACTCAGTCAGGCAGCAGATCTTGGAATTAGCTGTGTATTTTGAATACCCCAAGTGGAGTGTTTTGGTGCTGGGGAGTTATACTGAACTGCAGATGGAAAGGCAGGAACAGAAGGTGGTGAAATTGCCTACCCAGCCTATCACAGCTCATTAAATACAAACCCAAGCTCCGACACCTTCAGTGGCTATGAAATAAAAAGCATGCCCTCTGAGACAGGAAATAAAAGGCAAACTCACAAATGTGCTTATCAAAGAAGAAGGTGGCCCACATCACAGGATTATTTTCTGTAGTATGCTGAGACTGAATTCACAGTTTTTACTTGACAAACCTGCAGAGTGAAGAGACTGACCAGAGATCCATGGATTCAGAGAATGGTTTAGGTTGGAAGGGACCTTCAAGATCATCCAGTGCCAAACCCCTGCCAAGGGCAGGGACACCTCCCACCAGCACAGGTTGCTCAAAGCCTCATCCGACCTACCCTTGAACGCCTCCAAGGAGGGAACAGGCAAAACCTCCCTGGGCAACCTGTTCCAGTGTCTCACCACCCTCACTCCAAAGAATTTCCAGTCTCAATCTCTCCTCTTCCAGCTCAAAGCTATTGCCTCTCATCCTGTCACTACAAGTCATTGTCCAAAGTCTCTCCCCAGCCCTCCTGCAGCCTCCTTCCAGTACTGGAAGGCTGCTCTAAGGCCTCTCCAAAGCCTTTTCTTCTCCAGGATGAACAGCCCTTTCAGCCTTGTAGCAGAAATTCTCCAGCCTTTTATGCTGGTGGCCTTTTCTGAACCCTCTCCAGCAGCTCCAGGTCCTTTTGTGCTGGGTTCCCCAGAGCTGGAGGCAGTGCTGCAGGTGAGGTCTGAGCAGAGCAGAGGGGCAGAATCCCCTCCCTGTGCTGCTGCTCTCCCTGCTCTGGCTGCAGCCAGCACACAGCTGGCTCTGGGCTGCCAGCAACCAGTGCTGGCTCCTGGGCAGTTTGGCACCAACTGACACCCCCAAGGCCTTCACCTCCAGGCTGCTCTTGGGCCACTCCTCACCCAGCCTGCATTTGTATTTGGAATTGCCCTGACTCAGGTGCAGGACCTTGCACTTGGCCTTGTGGAACTTCATGAAGTTGGCTCTGAAGCCTGTCCTGGTCCATCTGCTGGGTGCCTCCATCCCGGTGTCCAAAGATGTTAAACATCACTGCAGCCAGCACCGACCCTGGAGGAACCACCTGTCGCTGGTCTGCATTAGGAGATTGAGCCACTGACCACAGCTCTGAGTGTTGTGCCCAGCAGGAACAGGGAGGTGATTGTCCCCTTGGACTTGGCTTTGGTGAGGCCACACCTTGAGTGTTGTGTTCAGTTTTGGGCACCACAATACAAGAGAGATGTGGAGGTGCTGGAGTGGGTTCAGAGGAGGGCAACAAAGCTAGGGAAGGGCCTGGATAATAAATCTGATGAGGAGCAACTGAGGGAGCTGGGGATGGTTAGTGTGAAAAAGAGGAGGTGGAGGGGAGACCTCATTGCTGTCTACAGCTACCTGAAGGGACATTGTGGAGAGGCTGCTGCAGGTCTCATCTCACAGGTAATTGGAGACAGAAGAAGGGGGAATGGCCTCAAGCTGAGGTTGGGGCAGTTTATATTGGACATTAGGAAAAAGGTTTTCACATAGACAGTAGTCAAGGACTGGAATGAGCTGCCCAGGGAAGTGGTGGAGTCACCCACCCTGGATGTGTTTAATGGTGGTTTGGATGTGGTGTTTGGGGATATGGTTTAAGGTGAATCTTGTAGAGTAGGGTTCTAGTTTGGACTTGGTGATCCTGAGGGACTTTTTCAACCCGGATATTTCTGTTTTCCCATGAGTGCAACCACCCAGTTCCTTCCTTATCCAGCCACTGCTCCACCACTCAAGTCCATGCTGGTCCCATTTGGTGACCAGGATGTCATGCAGGACAGTGTCAAAGGCTTAAAGAAGCCCAGGTAGATGACATCAGTTGCTCTTCCCTTACCCACTGATGATGTACTCCATCATAGAAGGCCACCAGGTTCATCAGACATGGTTTGGCATTGCTGAAGCCATGGTGGTTACCACCAATCACCTCTTCTTTCTTTTCTGTATGCCTTAGCAAGGCCTTCAGGAGAATCTGCTCCACAATCTTGCTGGGCACAGAGGTGAGACTGCCTGGCCTGGGGGAGGGAGTCATATGCAGCATCATTTCAATTTCCTGCATTCCATCATCAGTTGGCTGGTGAAAATCATTTGGACAGAGTCTTCTCCAGCTATGTAAATCATTGCATTTCATGGGAGGAGAAGAGCTTCACCCTCCTTATTTTACTTCTCTTAAAAAACCAAAAAAACTAAACTGGTGGCCTCAGTCCCTCTAGCACTAGCTGTAGGTCATCTCCATGAAAAAAAAAAAAAAAAAGGCAAATCATTAATTTAGGCTGAAGCAGAAAAAGTATCTCATCATGATCTAAGATCTTCTAAACTGTAAGATCCTGCAGCATGAATTCAACCCTGGTTTGGATAGTAGGAAGAATTTCTTTGCTGCACGAGTGGTCAGGCACTGGAATAGGCTGCCCAGGGAGGTGGAGGAGTCCCCATCCCTAGAGGGGTTTGGGAAACCTGTGGCCATGGCACTTGGAGACAGGGTTTAGTGGCCATGGTGGTGTTGGATTCACAGTTGGACCTGATGATTTTAGAGATCTTTTCCAACCTCAATGCTTCTCTGATTCTATGACTGAAAAGAAGTCTGATGTTTAGCCCACGTGTATTAATTTGTAGCTCTCTTCAGTCCCTTTGTCTGGATACGTAAGAGAACAGGGCAAAGACATTTAGGTTTTTGAGCCCAGGAGGCTTCATCGTTGCATATAGATAATTAGCATAGAAAAGAAGAGGAAAAGATCCCAGAAAGAGAAGTTGAAATTAATTGAAAACCAGAGGGAAAATTTCTGTATGAGGAAAAACTAAAAGGCTCAGGGTAATTAGCAAAGAGTTAAACAGAAAGCAAGCAGTGTGATAAACAAAATGCTAAGCTCCCAGGACAATGTTTGTATTAAATACATTAGCAAAAGTTGAGTTACGTGAACATAGAACTGTAAAATGGAAAGGGAAGAAAGATTTGCACACTCAGTGGGTCAAGGTCTGAGGAGATGACTCATCCTAAATGCTGATCAACCATAGTCCCAGTGCCAAACCACACTCATTTTCTCCCTGGGGACAGCAAATCTTGCCGGGCTGTTACCACTTGGGACAGCAGTCACCTTCCTTCCCCACACTGCAAAGATTCCCCCTCTAAACTCTCCAGGAGATCACTGATTTTATCCAGCATGGAAACCCTCCCCACTCCTCAACTGGCTCCAGCTGAGCTGCAATGGAGTTAAAACATTTCACTACACTCGCACTGGCAACTCCAAGTGAGAATCCTTTGGCCAATTTCTTTGCCTTTCCTCAGCCAAAGATTGTGTTCCTAGAAAGCTGCCTGACTCTGCTCTCTGCATTGCTCCCTGCAGAATTCTCACTTGAAAAGTCTCAAGTGGACAGAGCACAGGGGACAGGCCAATATTTGTGCAGGGGGAAGCTTACAGAGCACAGGCTGCTTTAGAGGCAGGACTAAGCAGTTAGCAGTAACAAAGTAAGCAACAATTTTTGCCAGTAAGGCCAGAATTCCACCTAAAATGTCTGAGTTTGTTTGTTTGTTTAAATTACAGAATGGTGGAGGCTGGAAGGGAACTCTGAAGAACATCTGGTTGAATGGAGCACTTGTAACAGGCTGCTTATAGAAGTTGTGGAGTCTCCTTCTCCAGAGTCTCTCAAAACCTGCTTGGACATGTTCCTGTATGGTCTGCCCTGGGTGATCCTGCTCTGGCAGGGGAGAGTTGATGATGTCTGGATGTCCCTTCCAACCCCTAAAATTCTGTGAATCCTCTGTTGGAGCAGGGGCACCCTGAGCAGTTCAAAGAGGGACATGTCCACATGTTTGTATCTTTCACACCATAAATAAATAGTAAAATTAGGATTGTGGGGTTTTTTTTATTCCCATGATCTCTAATAAGCAAGGGAGTGCAAAATGAAATCTTGTTAATGTTCAATGGTCTTGAAGATCAAAAAGGGAGCTTTCTTCTTCTAGGAACAAGTGATAGGATGAGAGGAAATGGCCTCAAATTGCACCAGGGGAGGTTTAGGTTGGACATGAGAAGAAACTACTGGGCACAGGCTGCCCAATGAGGTGGTTGAGTCCTTGGAGGTGTTTCAAAGAGGCAGAAATGTGGTACTGAGAGCCATGGTTTAGCCCCAGCCTTGGTAGAGTTAGAGAATGGTTGGACTTGATGACTATTAAAGGTCTTTTCCAACTGAAACAGTTCAGTGATTCTCTGCTATGGGTCAGAGTTCCCTCATACTCTCCCTTTCCATAACTGTTCCTACACCTATATCTCAGCTATTCTTAGACAATTTATATGCAGAAGGGATGGAGATGCCCTTTTGGGTGTTCTTGGAACAGGATGTCCTGGTCACAACTATCACCTTAAGTATTAAGACATGGTTTAGTGGCCATAGAATCATAGAATCATAGAATGGTCTAGGTTGGAAGAGACCTCAAAGATCATCCAGTTCCAACCCCCCGCCACAGGCAGGTTCACCTCCCACTAGATCAGGTCGCTCAAGACCTCATCCAGCCTGGCCTTGAACACATCCAGGGAGGGAGCAGACACAACCTCCCTGGGCAACCTGTTCCAGTGCCTCACCACCCGCACTGTGAAGAACTGTTTCAGTCCCTCTCGCACTAGCTTTAGATCATCTCCAGAAGAAAAGGCAAGTAATAGATTTAGGCTGAAGCAGAAAAAGTATCTCATCATGATCTAAGATCTTCTAAACTGTAAGAGCCTGCAGCATGAATTCAACCCTGGTTTGGATAGTAGGAAGAATCTCTTTGCTGCACGAGTGGTCAGGCACTGGAGCAGGCTGCCCACGGAGGTGGAGGAGTCCCCATCCCTAGAGGGGTTTGGGAAACCTGTGGCTGTGGCACTTGGAGACAGGGTTTAGTGGCCATGATGGTGTTGGGTTCACAGATGGACCTGATGATCTTAAAGATCTTTTCCAACCTCAATGCTTCCCTGATTGTAAGACTGAAAAGAAGTCTGATGTTTAGCCCACGTGTATTAATTTGTAGCTCTCTTCAGTCCCCTGGTCTGGATAACAGAACAGTGCAAAGACATTTTTGTTTTTGAGCCCATGAGGCTTCATCGTTGCATATAGATAATTAGCATAGAAAAGAAGAGGAAAAGATCCCAGGAAGAGAAGTTGAAATGAATTGAAAACCAGAGGCAAAACTTCTGTATGAGGAAAAATTAAAAGGCTCAGGGTAATTAGCAAAGGGATGATTGGAATGGATGACCTTTGAGGTCTTTTTTTGGGACCAAAGTGATTCTCTTATTACCAAAGCAAATGACAATGAACTCTTCTCTGCAACTACTCAGAAGTGGTTGTTAATGGCAAGTACTTGTGACCTAAAAGGGAAGGGAGCAGAATACACAATGACAGCCTGTGTTAAAGGATTTGCTGTGTGGAAACCTATTGGGTTTAGGAGCATTCAACTGTGCAGGTCTGCTTGTTTCAAAGAAAATATGCAGCAGGGCAAGGGAGGGGATTCTGCCCCTTTACTCTGCTCTCCTGAGACCCTACCTGGAGTACTGTGTGCAGTTCTGGAGCCCCCAGTACAAGAAGGATATGGAACTGTTGGAATGAGTTCAGAGGAGGCCACCAAGATGCTCAGAGGGCTGCAGCAGCTCTGCCATGAGGACAGGCAACAAGAGTTGGGGCTCTGCAGCCTGGAGAAGGCTTCCAGGAGACCTTGGAGTGGCCTTCCAGTATCTGAAGGGGGCCTGCAGTAGGGCTGGGGAGGGACTATTTACAAGGTCTTGTTATGACAAGATGAGGAGCAATGGGTTTATACTGGCAGAGGGGAGATTTGAACTGGATGTTAGGAAGAAGCTCTTTGCAGTGAGGGTGGTGAGACACTGGCACAGGTTGCCCAGAGAAGTTGTGGCTGCTCCCTCCCTGGAGGTGTTGAAGGCCAGGTTGGATGAGGCCTTGAGTGACCTGTTCTAGTGAGAAGTGTCCCTGCCTATGGTGGGGGGTTAGAACTGGATGAAGTTTGAGGTCCTTTCTAACGTAAACCATTCTATGAAATACGAGGAGCAGGGGTGCTGCCTCCCCGAGCTTACCAGCAGTCCAGACAGGAGATATGTGGAATCCACAAAGATGTGTTTTTAAGCTGCTAGTGGAGGATGTCTGCTAATGCATCCCAGCAATACAGAGTCACGCTTACATTCTTCTGTTGCCATCACAATCCTTCATCTTTCCTGGCTCACTTTTATTGCCATTTGCACGGAAGCTCCCCTCACTTGCACAGCCTCAGCAGATCACTGCTCTGACTATGAAATACCAGCAGCAGTCCTCAGTATTTTACTAGTTGGTTTTGCTGGGATTCTTTTAACATGACATAGCAGTTTTGATCATATTCTGTGGATTTCTCAGCGGTGAAACAAGGATTTTACTGTGCAGACATATCCTGTCACTGCCTGCCCTCCTAGGAATTCCCTCAGCTCTGGGAATTCCTAAGCAGCATGAGCATCCCCATAACGCCACAACAGCAGTGGTATGTCTAGCTCCTCAAGCTGGCTGCTGGAGGGACAAACACCAGATAGATGTTTGAACACAAATTAAGAGCAAATAGATGAATTACCCTGTTTTAGACACTCTTCCCCTCAACAGCTTCTTTACATGACTGCAGTTAGGTGGCAAGGTTACTAATGAAATGTTGGCATGTGAATGAACATTCTTCAAACCGCAATCGTCGAATCACAGAATGGTCTGGGTTGGAAGAGACCTCCAAAGGTCATTCAGTTCGACTCCCTCTGCAGTCAGCAGAGACATCCTCCACTACATCAGGTTGCCCAGCACCCTGTCCAGCCTCACTTTGAATACCTCCAGGGATAGGGCCTCAACCGCCTCCCTGTTCTACTACACTGTTGCACATTAGGAATAGAAGCTGGCAATTTGTTTGCCAGTTTGGGCATTCTTTTTGTCATCAACAGGAGTTTACTGTGGACTTAAGTTAATGTCTTCAGATTACTTGGCACACACAAAGCCACAGTGGTTCCTGTGCACCCCAGAGGGGTGGTCAGCAACACTTTCTTTTAGCAGTGATCAGTCAAAAAATGAACCTGTCTACCTCTGATTGTGTTTTCCATTATCCCTGTGCTTCTGCTTGTTTGCCTAGATGAAGATCAGAAGTTCTCAGTTTCAGAATGGCAGCAAGTGGGAAAGAATAAAACCTCAGTTCAAATGGGGTTCTTCCTGTTGGAAAAGCATTCAGAAGCTGAGGGATGAAATCTGACTAGCCTAAGCCCATCTGTGCAGCTGCAGTCCACAGATGTTAGTGCAAGTCCCAGAGTGGATTAGCAGATGTAGGCATCTGCTCTCCAGCACACAGGTCCTGTCCCTGTGGGTCATTCAGCTGTGTGGCCTTGCAGCAGCCTTTCTGCTTGCACCTGTGCTGGCTGCTCTCAGAATCCCCACACGGCCAGTGGGAGCCCCTTGCACAGCTTCTCCTCTTCTTTTTTAATCTACTCAAATATTTTCAGATTCGGAGGCTTTCTGTAGGACCCACCACCACCTCCACTACCCTATGTCTGGCATAAAGCTTAATAAAACATCTCCCCAGTCCTTCTGCTGACATGATCAGAGGGCTGCAGCAGCTCTGCTATGAGGACAGGCTGAGAGAGTTGGGGCTCTGCAGCCTGGAGAAGAGAAGGCTTCCAGAAGACCTTGGAATGGCCTTTCAGTATCTGAGGGGGGCTACAGGAGGACTGGGGAGGAATTATTTACAAGGTCTTGTAACAAAAGGATGAGGAGTAATGGGCTTAAACTGGCATCCTAACTGGATGTTAGTAAGAAGTTCTTTGCAGTGAAGGTGGTGAGATATTGGCACATGTTGCCCAGGAAGGTTGTGCTGCGCCCTCCCTGGAGGTGTTCAAGACCAGGTTGGATGAGGCCTTGAGGAAACTGTTCTAGTGGGAGGTGTCCCTGCCTGTGGTGGGGGGCTGGAACTGGATGATCTTTGAGGTCACTTCCAAACTAAACCACAGAATGTCAGGGGCTGGAAGGGACCTCAAAGGATCATCCAGTCCAGCCCCCCGCCAGAACAAGATCATCTGGAGCAGATAACACAGGAACACATCCAGGCATGTTTTGAATATCTCCAGAGAGGGAGACTCCACAACTCGCCTGTTCCAGTGTTCTGTCACCCAATCATGATTCTGTAATTCTATGCTATTGCAGCAGAGTGACTAAAAGAGAGCCTCCTCTCTTTGCCTTCCCTTTTTCTCAGTCCACAGTGTGTGATGAAAACAGATGAGCTCATTGGAATTTATAGACGGATCTGGCCAATTTGATATATTTATTTGGGCTCTGAGGTCGTTTGAACTCCAAGCTCTCTCTAAGAATACAAATCCTTTCTGCTGTCAGCTGCCACCTGCTTGCTGTTTTACCATGGGTGCCTACCACATGTTCAAGTCCTTTCCCCGACCGCATTAGGTAATAGTCAAAAAGTTTACGCAGAAAATCGCTGACATCCACAGACAAGAATCTCCACGGGAATCACAGCTCTGTATTTCATTCTTCTGCAAATAAATAGAGTTTACACAGCAAGCTGTTTGACCAGTGCTCCACTGCAGCTCAAAGCAAAGTTGTGCAAGGGTTTAGAGTCAATTTACTCTTCTGTAACCAAACCTTCAAACATCTGATTCACACTTCTGAAGGGGTTGCTGTTAGAAGGGCTGTCTCAGAAGGAATTAGGACATCACCACACAGATGTCCAAGAAACCTCTCTGCCAGAAATTCTTTGCTTATGAAAACTCGAGTCTGTGGATGCTCCCTCCCTGGAGGTGTTCAAGGTCAGGTTGGATGAGGCTTTGAGCAACCTGTTCTAGTGGGAGGTGTCCCTGCCTATGGCACGGGGTTGGAACTAGATGATCTTTGAGGTCCCTTCCAACCTAAACCATTCTATGATTCTATAATTTCATACAGGAGTTGATATTCCTGGGTGTCTATCTGACCCAGCTCCAAAGTGCCACAGTTTGAAGTTTGACCACTGCTAACAGTCAATTTGTGTCTTCTAAAGATTGTCTGCACTTCTTTTCTTGGCTGACACCAGCCTTTTAAACAACAAGAAACAAAGAAAATTTTTAGGCTGTCAGGTTTAGCAACAATAAGAATCCCTCATATGCTACTGTTGAGAAAAATTAAATATCAGAGCTCCATGTCTTAAAATATTCAGTGCTTGGGGGAGTGGCTGACATCCTGTTAGGCTGTGCTGCCATCCAACAGGATCTGGACAGACAGAAGGTAAAACCTCATGAAGTTCAATTAGGACAAGTGCAGGGTCCTGCACCTGGGGAGGAATAACAGCAGACATCAGTACAGGGCAGGAGTTGCCCTGCTGGAGAGCAGCTCCATAGAGGAAGACCTTAGAGTCCTAGTAGACAGCAAGTTCTGCATGGGCGGTAATGTGCCTTTGTGGCAGAGAGGGCAAATGCTATCCTGGGGTGCAACAAGAAAACTGTGGCCAGCAGGGCTAGGGAGGTTCTTCTCCCACTCTGTTCCATCCTGGTGAAACCACATTTGGAGTGCTGTGTCCAGTTCAAGAGCGACAGGGATCTGCTGGAGACAGTCCAGTAGAGAGCTACAAGGACAATGAATGAATTTGAAAATCTCTTCTATGAAGAAATACTGAGACACCTGGAACCATTTAGTCTGGAGAAGAGGAGGCTGAGAGGGGACCTTATCAATGTGTATACATATCTGAGGGATGGAGTGTAGTGTCAAGAGGAAGGGGACAGGCTCTGTTCAGTGGTACACAGAAATAAGACAAGGACCAGTGGATACAAAATCGAACATGGTAGGTTTCACCTCAACATGAGGAGAAACTTCTATTACAATGAGGATGCTTGAGCCCTGGAGCAGGCTGCCCAAAAAAGTTGTGGAATCTCCTTCTCTGGAGGCTGTCAAAACCCACTGGGATGCATTCCTGTGTGACCTGCCCTGCATGATCCTGCTCTGGCAGGGGAGTTGGACTGGATGATCTCTGGAGGACACTTCCAACCTCTAACATTCTGTGATTCAGTGCTTTCCTAACCTACTTCTAGGCATAGTTTAGTTGGCAAGTGCTAACTTCAGAAGTGGTAAGAAAAAGGACAAAACTTTGTCTAGCTCTATGTCATTCCGACAACTGGTCAAAAGTCTGAAAGGGAAGGTGTCTGACCTCTGTCATTTCAAACATGATGGGAGCAAACTGCCTTTTCTTAAGCCCACAAAAATTGGGTGAAGAAGATATTTCTTTTGTGGTGTTTGTGTTTCTAGTCTATATGGAAAAAAAAATCCACTTATTTTTTCTCTAAGTTTTTGTGTTCCTAACCACTGTCATTTTCCATTAAAACAGGAACAATAAAAAATGTTCTGAATTTCTGTACAAGTTCCCCCAAGAAAACCCTTGTTATTTTTTAAGTAGTTCTTACTGAAAGATATGGCAGCATGACATGAAAGAAAACACAGAGCAGCTTCTTCTTTCTGTAGAACAAAGGTTCTTTATTCTCAGAGGGGGAAAGCTGAACTCAGGAGTCTGTCCTGATACCTATTAACAGCTGACACTGGTCAGACAGAGATTTAAAACCTCTAGAAGAGCTAGCACTGTATAGACAGAGGTTCAAAACCACTATGAACAGCTAACACTGTACAGGTAGAGAGATTCAAGACCACTATGAACAGCTAACACTGTACAGGTAGAGGCTCAAAACCACTATTAACAGCTAATACTATACAGACATGCAAAACCATTTCACTCTAGAATGAATTAAAGTAGACCTCAAGCCCCATCTCAGGCACAGTCAGAGGTGGAGACGCCTGTGCTGAAGAAAATCTTCTGTGTACAAAAAGCAAAGAAGTGGTTGCCCTGGGGCTTTCATCTTTTACAATCATTTTGGTTGGAAAAGACCTTTAGGATCATCAAGTCCAATCATTTTGCTGTCACTAGGATATGTACTACCAGACACCTGTACCAAGATTGGTTGGTGATTGATCTGTTGGGGAGTGGCATAGGGGAAAGGGACCTGAGGGTCCTGATGGACATCAGGGTGCCCATGAGCCAGCAATGTGCCCTTGTGGCCAAGGCCAAGGGCATCCTGAGGTGAAAGCCAAGGGCTGCGTTTAGTAGGTCAAGAGAGGTTCTCCTACCCCTCTGCTCTGCCCTTCTGAGGCCACAACTGGAATATTGTGTCCAGTTCTGGGCCACTTCACTTCAAGGAACTCAGGAGACTGCTTGAAAGAGTCCACTGCAGAGGCCCCAAACTGCTGCAGGCTGTGGAACATCTCCTGTGAGGACAGGCTGAGGGAGTTTGGTCTTGGAGCTTGGAGCAGAGGAGCTTGAGAGCTGCCCTCAGTGCTGTGCTAAAGATGTGCAGGGCAATGTTGGGAGGACGCAGCCAGACTCTGCTCAGGGATGGCCAAGGACAGCACAAGGGGCATTGGGAACAAACTGGAGCAGAGGAGGTGCCATGGGAACAGAAGGGAAAAAATCTTCTCTGTGAAGTTGCCAGAGCCCTGGAGCAGGCTGTCCAGAGAGGTTGTGGAGTCTTCTTCTCTGGAGACTTTCCAAACCCACCTGGATGTGTTCCTGTGTGACCTGGTCTGGGTGATCCTGTTGTGGTAAGGGGATTGGAATGGATGACCTTTTGGGGTCCCTTCTAACCCCTACCATTCTGTGACTGGGGTTGAGTGACTACTCTTCTTTGCACATTTTCTTTTCAGGTAAAGAAAGAGAATAGAAATGGTGAGAGGTTTAAGGTTACTATCAGCTCCATTCATGGATGAAACAAAGCATTGTGTGCTTTGGATCAAGACTCCTGTGAAAAATGCCCTGTCTCTGTTTTCAGCCAAGAAGTTCAAGAGGTGCTACATTTAATAATAAAGGAATGTCTAATTCTGAGGGCTCTGGGCAGGCTGCTTCCCTATCTGAGACTTTATTAGGTTGTTTTTTGTTTGCTTAAACCCCTAGAAGGCTTTCTGCTAATACTAAATTTAAATAATGTAAATATTCTCTTCTGAAACACCATCAGGGTGCATGTCTTAACATTCTTATGCATAAAACATTGGAAAGGAGCTCTAATACCAAAGCAAGTTTAACACAGTCATCCTTTGTCACAATATTTATCAACAGCAGTATTTTTATGGAAGTTCTTCAGATTTTTCAAGGAGTGCTTTCCAGGAAAGGTCTTTTCTATGTGACTCTTGAACAGTTTTGAAACCAGCTGATGGCTTTTGTACTTCATATAGCAAGCATCCCCTGGAATTTGATCCTAGATGACTACCAGTCAAGTTACTAAGACTGAAACAGGGGATCATTGCCTCTTGCAGATGAACTTCTGCCAGAAAAGTGAGCATCAGTCTGCATGTCATAGAATCAGTCAGAGAGTCATAGAATGGTCTGCATTGGAACTAGATGACCTTTGAGGTCACTTCCAACCTAAACCATTCTATGGCATCCAAAGGTCATCTAGTCCAACCTCACTGCAGTCAGCAGAAACATCTTTAGCTAGATCATGTTACTCAGAACCCCATCCAACCTACCTGCAATCTACCACCTCTCTGTGCAGCTGTGTACCTAGTTGAAACATCTTTTTTTAGTTTAAAACTACCACCCCTTGTTCTACCAATTTGAAGACTCTACAGTCAATGATATAATCACAGAATGGTTTGGGTTGGAAGGGACCTCCAAAGGTCATGTAGACCAGCCCCCTCTGCAGTCAGCAGAGACATCCTCCACTAGATCAGGTTGCTCAGAGCCCTGTCAAGCCTCACCTTGAAAATCTCCAGGAAAGGGGCCTCAATCACCTCCCTGGGCAACCTTTTCCAGTGTTCCAGCACTGGGTAAAGATGGTAAAGAACTTGTCACTTGTCACTGATGACCAACAAATGGGACACTGAGAATAGATAAGTGGATAAACTGACCTGTGAGGCAAAAAAAAGAATAGAATGAGGTACATCTGGTGTGCCAGAATTAGCAGAAAGTAAGCTCCAGCTACTCTTGCTTGTTTTCAGCTTACAATGAGGGTGGTGAAAAACTGGCCCAGATTGTCCAGAGAGGTAGTAGATGCCCCATCCCTGGGAACATTCAAGGTCAAGTTGGACAAGGATCTGAGTGATCTCACATAGGTAAATGATAGAAGTGATTTGGTTGGCAAAACACTTTAAGCTCATCCAGTCCAACCAAGGTTGGGGCTAAACCATGTCCTCCAGCACTACATTGCTGCCTCTGTGAAACACCTCCAGGTCTCACAGGGCAGCCTGTGCCAGTGGTTGAGAAGCGTTTCAGTCAAGAATTTTCTTCCCATATCCAACCTAAACCTCCTCTGGGGCAACCCAAGGCTGTTTCCACTTGTTCTGTCACTTATTTCTAGGGAGAAGAGGACCAACCCCCATCTGGCCCCAACCTCCTTTCTGCTCGTTGCCGTTTGTTTAGCCATCACTGCCCATCTTAGCATTCTGCATGCCGAATCCTAACTTTTCCTTCTCTCTGTTCTGATGTGACTGGAAAAAGCACAGGGAAATCGCCTCAAATTGCAGCAGGGGAGATTTAGGTTGGATATGAGGAAAAGTTTCTTCTCCTCCTATCAGTTGTTACTAGGAAGAGGAGACTGACCCTCATCTGGCTGCAACCTCCTTTCAGGGAGCTGTAGAGAGCAGCCTCCTATTCTCCAGACTAAACACCCCCAGCTCCATCAGTTGCTCTTCCCCAACCCTGTTCTCCAGACCTTTCACCAGCTTTGTTGCCCTTCTCTGGACCTGTTCCAGCCCCTCAATGTTCTTCTTGGAGTGAGGGCTCCAAAAGTGAACCCAGGACTGCAGGGAACTTGGATTAAATTACATTTAAAGGTCCTTTCCAACCCAAACCATTCTGTGGTTCTATGTCTTGCTTTCATATTGCAAAAGGTTGAGTGTGCTGTGAAATGGCTGCGTCCTTTCAAAGCTGTGAGGCAGACACTTCTACCTGGATCTATGTAAACTACATCAGTTCTTTCTTTCCTTCTGCTGTTCTGAGAATGCACTGACATTCCAGAACTCATCCTCTCATGATCTTTATACAAACCTGGTGCTGGACAATGGCACCAGACAGAAAAGACATACTCAATTTGCTAATGAGAAGCACAAGTGAGCAAAATTCACCATCACAGAATGTTAGGGGTTGGAAGGGACCTCTAGAGATCATCCAGTCCAGCTCCCTCTGGCAGAGCAGGATCACACAGGAATGCATCCAGGTGGGTTCTGAAAGCCTTCAAAGAAGGAGACTCCACAATCCCCTTGGGCAGCCTGTTCCAGGTCTCAGTCACCCTCACAGTAAAGAAGTTTCTCCTCATGTTGACGTGGAACCTCCTGTGCTCCAGCTTGTACCCGCTGTTCCTTGCCTTATGATTGGGCACCACCAAAAAGTGCCTGGCACCTTCATTCTGACACCCACTCCTCAGATATTGATGGACATTGATCAGGTCCCCTCTCAACCTTTTCTTCTCCAGACCAAGCAACCCCAGGGCTCTCAGCCTTTCTTCACAGCAGAGATCTTCAAGTCTCCAAGTCATCCTCATAACTTCTGTTGGACTCTCTCCAGCAGGTCCTTGTCTCTCTTCGACTGGGGAGCCCAAAACTGGACACAGTATTCCAGGTGTGGTCTCAGCAGGGCAGTGTAGAGGAGGAAGATTGGGGTGGACTACACTAAGAGTTAATCTGTGCTCTGGCATGACAAGAAGCAGACTGAAATCTTTGTATCCTGACCTATCACCTGTTGCCTTTCTTTCAACCTTCACTGTGTAGATAGGATTTAAGGGAACAGGACTAAAGGAGTTGGACTCAGTGATCTTTCCAGGTCTCTTCCAACCCCTAACATTCTGTGTTCTGTGATACTCAAGGGAAAGAGCAGGCTGCCAGTAACTCCTGGAGGGAGTCCTCTGTCACATCATGGTACTGGAGTCTGCAACTATGCAGAGTTCAAACAGTGGGCCCCATCTGCTTAGACTTTTAAGGGTGCTGTTCAGTGACTGTAAACAGAGTGCAACTGCAATTTGCTACCATATGCAGAAGTATTGTAAGACACACACGTGGAAATTAAGGAATCATTCTCTTAATTAATGCCAAGAAAACTGTCAGTGAGTACGGAAAGGGTAATACTGAAAATGAAAAAAAAAAAGAAAAAAAGAAAAGGAATTCTATTGGGCAGCTAAAAAGTCCACATAAAGATTAATTATCTGAGGTTTCAAGTGAAATATTTAGGTTAGACATTTGGAAATAATTTCTAGTCCTAATGTCAAATATTTGCCAGGAGATGTGACTGAGACTGCATCACTCTCTGTGTTCAGGAGGAGGCAAGATGAAAACCATATGTACTTAATGCAGCAGGAAGTCCTGCAACAGGGCAGGGATAAGCTATGTGAATTGAGAGATCCTATCCAACTCCTCAGACATAAATCCTGAAGGAACTAGCCCTGCAATCCTTACTCACAGGCATGGATGATTTCAGTGGAACCATGCAGATGAGCCAGGGCAAATAACTCAAGAACGAAATGTCCTCTAAGATTTAGAATGGTCTGTAAGAAACCACATTGACAACGGCAATAAGCGAGGTAAAGAAGTTGAGAAGCCTACGTATCAGAGATGCTTTTGAAATGGAGAGAAAACCAAATTCACTCACTTTTTCCAGATAAAAGCCTTGAGGTATGAAATTGGGAGAATGTGAAGAGGGGTTGTGGGTTTTTTTGCCATTTGCCTTACCCATCACCTATTCAATATTCACAGAGCAGTTCTGAGATCAACTTGACAGCAGGAACACATTACAGAGACTTGCAAATGTGGGATCAAAATAGTAATGCAGTTATTAAACATTTCTGGCCACTACATGAGCTGTTTGCTTGCTTCTCTGACCTGCCTTTGTAAACGCTCTGCAGATCTTCATGTAGAGGAAGCAAAGACTACCTGTTCATGGCCTTGGCAAAGAAGGTCACCACTGGGTCATACAGAGCGCACAAATTACCTCCATGACTCTCATGGACTCCCTCACAGGTCTCCAGGAATTTCTTTTGGAGCACAATTACTTTCCCTTTCTGACAACAGCTCGTTCCTTTTGCCCATTTTAACAAGGTCTTGTATGTGGGTTTAGTGGGAATGAAGAGGCTCAGTTTCTCCACTGCCTTCCAGATCCTCTGCCACTGGCTCATGGGAAAATACTTTTATGCATCCAGACTAACTCTGGTCAGACTGCTCAGGGAATCCTTTACTCTTGTGAGCCCTACAAAGTGGCACATCTAACAAAGGGCAGATTTGTGCCATCACTGAACAGCAATGGAACCGAAACGATCACAGAACATCTTCTGTGTGCAAACAGGCTTGAGTTTATCTAGAGCATCTGTCTGCTCTCAGCATCTTCAGACAGCATTCTACATTCAGCATTGTGGGTTAAAGAGTGCAATCCTGCCTCTTCTGCTATCACAGAGTCCCAGAATCACAGAACCACAGAATGTCACCCAGTCCAACCCCCTTGCAGTCAGCAGGGACACCCTCCACTAGACCAGGCTGTCCAGAGCCCTGTGGAGCCTCACCTTGAACACTTCCAGGTAGGTGACCTCAACCACCTCCCTGGGCAACCTGTTCCAGTGTTTCAGCACCCTCATGGTAAAGAACCTGTTCCTATCATCCAGTTTAAAACTTCTCTTCCCTAGGTTGAAGGCATTGCCCCTTGTCCTATCACTGCAGGCCTTTGCACACAGTCTCTCTCTTGTAGGCCCCCTTCAAGTACTGGAAAGTTGCTATTAGGACACTCCAGAACCTCTTCTTCTCCAGGCAGAACCCCAGCTCCCTCAGCCTTTCCCAGAATGGTGGGGGTTGGAAGCTATCTCTGAGATCATCCAGTCCAACTGCCCTGCTAGAGCAGGGTCACCTAGAGGAAATCACTCAGGAATATGTCCAGTCAGATTTGGAATGCCTCCAGAGACAGAGACTCCACAACCTCTCTGGGCAGCCTGGTGTACTTCAGACATGATGCTGCCAGACTCTTAATGACCATTGATCAGTATTGAGCTCAGGATTCATTGTTGCTGAGCCAGCAGTGAGATACTCACTACTTGTCTTTCAGTATGGCTCTTCACTGAGTTATTCACATTACCTAGGACTCCTCGAAACTAGAACAGATTTTCCCACTGCCTATGGAAAGACCATGGAAGACAGTGTCCAGTGCCCATTAAAGGCCCACCACACAATCACAGAAACACCCAGGTTGGAAAAGCCCCTCAGGATTACCAAGTCCAAACTAGAACCCTACTCTACCAGGTTCACCTTCAACAATATCCCCAAGCACCACATACAAATGACCCTTAAACACATCCAGGGTTGGTGACTCAGCCACCTAGCTGCCAGCTCATTCCAGTCCCTGACCACTCTCTCCATGAAAAACTTATTTCCTGGACATTTATTAATGTCCAATCTAAACCTCCCCAGGTTCAGCTTGAGGCCATTCCCCCTTGTTCTGTCTCCAGTTACCTGTGAGAAGAGACCAGCAGCAGCCTCTCCACAATGTAACTTCACAACTTCAAGTAGTTGTAGACAGCAAAGAGGTCTCCTCTCAGCCTCCTCTTTTTCAAACTAACCATTTCCAGCTCCCTCAGTCACTCTTCATAAGATTTATTCTCCAGGCCCTTCCCCAGCTTCATTGCCCTCCTCTGGACCTTCTCCAGCACCTCCACATCTCTCTTGTATTGCAGTGCCCAAAATGGAACACAACACTCAAGGTGTGGCCTCACCAAAGCCAAGTCCAAGGGGACAATCACCTCCCTGCTCCTGCTGGCCACAGCATTTTTAATGCCAGCCAGGATGCCATTGGCCTTCTTGGCCACCTGGGCACACTGCTGGCTCATATTCAGCTGCCTCTCTATTACAACCCCCAGATCCCTTTCTGCCAGGCAGCTCTCCAGCCACGCTGCCCAAAGCCTGCAGCATTGCTTGGGGTTGTTGTGACTCAGTGGCTTGGTGATGCAGAGTTTCAGAGATGCTTGGTGCACACAAACCCATGAAGAGCATGTCTGCATGCAAGCACCTGTTTAGCCAGGTTTTGCACAGACATGGTGGTGTGGGTTCCACCAGAGACCACAGGGACTTTGCAGAATCTGGCTTGAATTGGAGGTGATCATAAGGAAGTAGAAATATAATCCAATTTGCACAGGAACAGCCAGAAATTTCATTCATGGATGCTTGGAGAGCCTAAATGACATTTTTTGTGAGACAAATTTCATCTGGCACCATGTCGCAAATCTTTGCCAGTCCAGCAAGCAGCTGAGTTGTTCCAGAGAGGCAATACAGGCCTCTGGAGTATGGAATCAGCATGCAGAGAAAGGGATTGGTTTGTTCACAGTCTTCCTCAGGACTTACAAATCACAGAATCATAGAATGGTCTGGCTTGGAAAGCACCTCCAGAGGTCACCTATTCCAACACCCTAAATGTGCAGACCTTGCACACTAGAGAACTGCAGGCAGATCTATAGCTCACTGTTTCTGAATCATCAATTTCATGGAATCTTTCTTTCTTTCTCCAGAAAGAGTAGACAAAACCAAGTTGGTGATTCGGGTTGACAGGCAACTGAACATGGGCCAGCATTGCCCAGGTGGCCAAGAAAGGCAATAGCATCCTGTCAGGCTGGGCAGCAAGGACAGGAGGGGATCATCTCCCTGTGCTCAGCACTGCTGAGGCCACATCTCAAGTGCTATGTTCAGCTCTGAGTCACTCACTACAGGAAGGACATTGAGGGGCTGCAGTGT
This sequence comes from Psilopogon haemacephalus, assembly GCA_013396835.1. NCBI lineage: Eukaryota > Metazoa > Chordata > Aves > Piciformes > Megalaimidae > Psilopogon > Psilopogon haemacephalus. The sequence continues at coordinate 385,480 of VWZI01008171.1, read as the reverse complement.
GTCCAGAGCAATGCAGGGAGACTGGAGAAGGGCCTGGAGCACCTGGGCTACGAGGAGGGGCAGAGGGAGCTGGGGGTGTTCAGTCTCGAGAAGAGGAGGCTGAGGGTAGACCTCATTGCTCTCTACAGCTACCTGAAGGGAGGTTGGAGAGAGGAGGGGGCAGCCTCTGCTCCTTGATGGAAAGACAGGAGCAGAGGAATTGGTTCCAAGTTGCCTCTAATGGGAGGCTCAGGCTGGATGCTAGGAAATATTTCTGCTGCACTGGTAGGGTTCTCAAAACTTGGAATGGTCTGCCCAGGACAGTGCTGCAGTCACCATCCCTGGGGGGGTGTTTATGCAGCCTGTGGGGCTGGTACTTAGAGACATGGTTTAGGACTGGCCCTAAACTGGGTCAAGGGTTGGACTGGGTGATGTCTGAGGTCTCTTCCAACTAGATGTTTTCTGTGAGCCTGTACCTTTCCATTAAAAAGAAAAAAAAGAAAAACAGAGTGATTAAAAGTGTTGAAAATGACACAATGCTAGAATCAGAACCTGATTAGCAGGTGGCAGATGTTGGTTGAACACTCACTCACCTATTATTCTTCTTAACTTGAGTACTCTTGAAAGTCTGAAAAAAAGACGCTTCAGTCCAGCAGAAATGAATCATGAATTTCTGCACTTGGAATGAGAACTGTTGCCTTTTTCAGGGAAGTGATTGTGCTGGGCATGGACAGGGCCACAGCTTGAGTATTGTGTTCAGTTCTGGGAACCACAAGGTAAGAAAGAAATTAAGGTGTGTCCAGAGAAGAGCACTGAGGATGGTGAAGGGTCTGGAGGGCACCATACAAGGAGTGGCTGAGGGAGCTGGGGTTGTTTGGTCTGGAGAAGAGAAGGCTGAGGGGAGATCTTTTTGCTCTCTACAAGTCCCTGAAAGAAGGTTGGAGTGAAGCTGGTGTTGGTCTCTTCTCCCAAGTAACTGAAGATAGGAAGAGAGGAAATGGACTTAAGTTGGACCAGGTGAGTCATCAGAACAGGCTGCCCAGGGAGCTGGTGGAGTCACCATCTGTGGAGATATTCAAGGAGATGTAGATGTGGTGTACATCTTCAGGATAGAGTTTAATGGTCATGGTAGTTGGGTTACAGTTGGGCTCAATGGTCTTAAAGATCTTTTCAAGCCTTAATGATTCTGTGGTTCTATAATCAATGATCCCCACCATTGCTTTTGACTTCCCAGCTGCCTGCTTTCATTGAGGACTTCCTACAACAATAGGCTGGAGCAGTACTCAGACCAGCATCTCCCAAAGAGAACTGAAACACTCCTCTAGCTGCAGCATTCACCTGAACCTCCTCTTCCTAACAGGGGTGCATTCAAAGCCACTCTTCAAGAGCTCTCACCCAAAGCCCTACAGCACACTAACTCTCCAGAAGCAGGGGCAGGCAGAATAGTGTCCAAGGAGGTCACAGTATCTGTGAATGTCCCAAACATGTGAGAAACAGACTGTATGAGGGAAAGAACAGAATGAGTCAAGGAGAAAAGCCCCCCAGAATGGTGGAGCACAAAGAGTTGGAATTACAAAAGCGATCATGTACAGCTAAAGCCTGAGCTCTTACAGAAGCGAGACTGTGATACAGCAGCTCATGAGAAGAGCAGACCTCCTAACAGAATTAGGAAAAAAAGAGCAAAACACAATTTAATATGACTGTGGACAGAGAAAAGATGAGAAAACTTCTTTTCTCTTGGGCTCTCAAACTGCTTAGTGCTTCTCTACCTCCCCACACTTACAAGAGATTTCCACAGGCTGTGGCATCTGTAAGTAATTCCAGCTCTCTGGCACGTGACATCCTTTTCAGTCATTGTTAGAAGAAATAGAAAGGCCACTTCCATCATTACCACTCACTCTTCCGCAGCGCTCAGGAGCATGCACTCTGTAATGGTCTTTCAGCACAGGGCACCTTGTCTGCTGATAATGACAATGTGTTTGCCACCATAGATTCATACAATGGTTTAGGTCGGAAGGAACCTTGAAGATAATCTACTTCCAACCCCCCATGGGCAAGGATACCTTCCACCAGGCCAGGTTGCTCAAGTCCTCATCCAACATGGCCTTCAGAGCCACAAAAATTATTAAGGAAGCTGAACATCTTCTTCATGAGGACAGACTAAGGAAGCTGGGGCTTTTTAGCTTGGAGAGGAGGAGACTAAGGGGTGACATCATTCATGTTTATAAAGATGTAAGGGGTGAGGGCCAAGAGGATGGAGCCAACCTCTTCTCGGTGATGGGCAGTGACAGGACAAGGGGCAGTGGGTGAAAGTTGAGTTCCATGTGAAAATTTTTTTCACTGTGAGGGTGACAAAGCACTGGAACAGGCTGCCCAGGGAGGTTGTGGAGTCTCCCTCTCTGGAGATATTAAAAACCTGTCTGGATGTGCTCCTGTGTGATCTGCTCTAGGTGATCCTGCTCTGGCAGAGGGGCTGGACCAGATGATCTTTCAAGGTCCCTTCCAGACCCTGACATTCTGTGATTCTATGGTTCAGCACCTTCAGGGAGGGTATCCACAACCTCCCTTGGAAACCTGTTCCAGTGACATAACATCTTTTATATGCAACAGTGACAAGCTTATGTCATAAGATTCTCTTGCCATAGGACACCAGAGATGCTCTGAGATCATAAGGAGACTAAGCAAGCTCAAAAGGGCATTATTGACAGAGAGGTCTCCAGTCTTGGTATGGCTCACATCACCATGTCATCTTCAAGACCTTCCTACCAAAGCCTCTCTGTAGTGACAGGGATAAAGTGATGAAAATTTCTCCTGCCTGAAATGATCACAGAGCACTGTGAAAGTCTGGGCTCTATCCTAGCAGCTGCAGAGCTCAGGCTGAGATAAGGAGGTGTTAATGTCAGAGATGGGGAAGGATGGAAAGGATCTATGCTAAAATGGAGGCAGGTTGAGTCTGTGGCTCTGAAGAGCCCCAAGATGTGTGTGATGATAGACTCAGTGACCTATGGAGGTCCTTTCCAACCCCCTAACATCCTATGATTCTGGCCTGGACCAGCAATGGTGTGGCCAGAAGGAGCAGGGAAGGAATGGTGCCCCTGTATTGGGCACTGGTGAGGCCACATTTCAAATCCTGGGTTCAGCTTTGGGGCTCTCATGTCAAGAAGGGGCAGGAGCATGCCCAGGCAACAAAGCTGGGGAAGAAGCTGGAGAACTGGGCTAGTGAGGAGTTGGCTTCCTCTTGTGGATCCAAGTTGAAGTTGCACTTTGTCTCTGCATGCACATAGGTGTGGTGCTGAGGAACATGGTCTAGCAGAATTAGAGGATGGTTGAACGTGATGATCTTACAGGGATTTTCTAACCAAAACCATTCTATCATTATCTATGCAGCTCAAGACGATGCTCTGAACTGCACAGCCTGAAGCCACAAAGTACTTTAAGACTGGGAAACCAAGCATGAAACCAAGCCTTAGACCTTGCCCTTGAGACTAGTGATGAGGCTGATGCTGACAGGGATATAGAGACATCTTATGGCTAGTTGGTACTGGTAAAACCAATGGTAGGGAAAGCAAGGAAGAGAACAGCATTTAAGCCATAATGAGCATGGCTTCAGTCTTGATTTTGTGTTAAACCTTGCACAGTCTCATGGCAGAGCAAAGCTGCAGCAGTACAGGTAGAAGTTTGGTGGTTTATACATATGTGGGCATTCAAGCAGGAATTCAAAGAAGAACTTCAGAGCATTGCTCTTACAAAACTCTGGGGAGTAGGACAGGGTGCTGGCTTGGCTTAAGCGAACTGCAGGAGCACATCTCTAAACCACACAAGCCAAGGAAGGGCATGGTAGGCTGCCATTCCCTCAGACATTACAGCAAAGTTTATTTATGCAGAATCAAAGGAAATGTCAGCAGAGAGCAGAGTAACAAAAATGATGACAGAACCTGACTTCTAACCTTTCTGTTTTTTTCTTGTCTCTGACCTTTCCACTTAACCAAATTTCAAACTCAGCCTATGGGATGGCCACAGGCTGTCATCTTTTGAGCACACTCAGCATTTTGAGGTGCTTCTGGGATGTACTAAGCAGATTGTATCATCAGACCCAGATTTAGGTAACAGCTGTGATAAAAAAGATGTCCAAATTGTTAGTCACCAGCTGCTAACAAGGAGGAGTTGTTGTTACAATAAACCCCCTTTCTGTGTGGAGCTGGTGGTGTCCTGTTTCTCAGACCTGTTAACCGTCTGCTGTCATGTGAGAAGCTCTGTGACTTTAAGTAGGTAGTGCAGTGCTGACACAACTTGTCTGTGCTTTCAAAATTCTGAATAGCTTACTTAGAAGGTAAAACAATTTTTTTGCTTGGCCAGTCTACGTTTAACATTGGAGCTCGACAGAATGAAAGCATTCAAAGCTGGAACAAGGAATAGCAAACACGCTGCTTCAGCTCCTGGTGCCAAGTATGAAATCATAGGGAATTAATAACTTCTATCATACCTGCAGGAACAGATAGCTCACGTCATGAGGATCTGCCAATAAGGGGAAAAGCCACAAATGTAGCATTTTGAGCAGACTGAAATCCTACATGCTACAGCAACATTCAAAAGCAACACTGTCTGATGGAAAAATTAGGTGCACACAACAACGTGCAGCAGGTAAAACACACAAGCAGGAGACAAATAGCACAGCAGAGGAGTAACTCTGCAAGCACGGTTTTACCATGGACTCTCCAAGTGTTGCGGGTGAGAGAAATGCAAAGTGGAGTCTCCAACAGTATTGTGGGTGAGAAAAGTGGTCATTGGCTATGTTTTTGCACACATCAGGGCAATGACTTCCAGTGAACTCCACAAAAGAAATGAGGCTACTAAGGGTTAGCACTTTAAACACTGGGATCCCATGTTGTGGTCACATCCTGTGCCTCAGGCCAACAAGCAGTTAACTCACAACCTCCTCTACTTGGGTCCCAGAAATTTCACTGGGTCTACTCACAGAAATTAACATTCAAAAGGGCAAGCAAAAGGTTCAGAGTTCGGTACCAAGCTTTTCCTTGCTTAAGTTACTGCAACTTAAAACATGTAAGGAAAGAACGTTTCGATCAAGCAACAAAAGCCAGAAGTCAATGAATTCCTTCATCAAACTCTCCCAGACTGCTGAAGAAAATGAAATCACAGGCTCACAGTTTGTTTTGCTTTGGAATAAATAAAGTTCACTTACCATGTATTCCATGTTGGAAGCAGGTGGGAAGACTTTGCCTCTGACCTGGTTGTGATAGTCAAGGATGGCAATCATGTCATTCTGCGAAATGTAGCGCTTCCGCCTGACTTTGGGGAGGTTGGCAGAGTCCAGGTGAGCTGCCAAAGCCATCTCAATATCAGTGAAATTCTTGTCTGCCAGCAGCAGGTCAGTGGAATTGGGTACCACGAATGCACTTGTTTCACAGAGAATGGAAAAGAGAAAAGCACAACTGACTGCAGTGATTGCTGTCATGTTGGGCCAGGGGAGAAAGAGAGGCCACAGAGGTACACTGAGCTAAGTCAGGGCAGCAGGCGCCAGATCTGTAGAAGAGAAGATGTCAAAGATGTGACTCTGTACACCTGGGGAGCAAGACACAGTGCATTAAAAAATGATTCTGCCTGTCAGCTCAACCACAAAAAGAGTCTGGCCAGAGCATGTGTTACTCAGCAATCTTCAGTAATCACAGTAAGTGAGAAGATGTCCTTGCTGCAAACACAGCATCATCACACCACCAGTTCCACGGTCAGAGCTAGTACTCCTGAAATAGCCACACTGCTGTCACACTAGACCACTCTATAAACCACACTCTGAGGCTGAAACAAACCTCCCAGCATGTTTACCCCTGAAAATGAAAAAAATCCATCCTAGGCTCTTCCTGTCCCACATGTGTGGGTCCTTGTGACACACTGTGGCACGAATAAACCAGGAGGCAAAAGGCAGCACAGAAAGCATGACAGCAGGACATCTCAGAGACACAGCATTTAAACCTTAGCTTCAACATGTGATGAGCATTGCTTAAAGCTGCATGCAAAGCAAACTGAGTGAGCTGAACGGCTTACCTCTGGATAATAGCAAGAGGGGGGAAAAGAACCCCAAAACAACAAAGCAACCACAGCCTATTGTTCTCCCAGTGTCTACAGCACTCTCCTATGTGATGGCATGGACCTTTGTGAAGGAGTGTCTCTTACTACAACCCCCCAGAAAGAACAAATCTCTGCTGCTTTTGAAGCTTCTGGCCACGGCAGCTACTAACAGCTTTTATATGTTACAGCCTGTGGAAGCCAGAGCAGGCAGCTTCTCTGAACGTCTCTGCTCAGCCAAGGCAGGGGGGAGGAGTTCGGCGCAGCACACAGGCAGCGATTGGGTGGCATCCCTGGGGTGTAGGTGGTTTGGCTCTCCAGTCACACCTCCAGGTTCGCTACTACCGAGAGGCGTCCGGCGAGACTCCAGATCCGCTACATCCTACCTTTGTTTTCCGCTACGGTGGTGTCGTGCGCCCCCGTCCCCCCCAGCCCCCACACCTCATTTCACGAGCATCACGCTGGCTTGGCAAAGGTAGGCAGCTCTCGCAGCACCCCAGCAGCTGCACGAAGCACACAAAGTTTACAGCCACAGGAAACAGAACCTCTTCCTCGCCCCGTCTCGTCCCACGCTGTGTCGAACCGTGGGGCGCGGACCCCGGCGAGGCGGGAAGCGTCCCCCGGAGCCATGCTGGCAGCGGGAGGGCAGGCGAGTGGTATCCATCCACCGCCGAGTAGGGCGGGCTGCCGCTCCTCCCTCCTCCCTGCAGCCGCTTCGCTCCCCCTTCTCCTCCTCCCTCCGCCTGCTCGCCCCCGGAGCGCCCAGCAGGAAGGTCCGGGCGGGCTGCGGCTGGCCGCGCTCCGTTACCTGAAGGTCCGCCCGAGAGAAGCTACGGGAGCGACAGGAGAGAAACCTCTGGCCGGTGCCTGCGCGACATCTGGTTCCCGTTAACCGGCATATAGCTGGAATGCTTTTAGCACAGAGTGGTCCAGCTCCATAGACGGCAGAGCTGAGGACCTAACACTGAGGCCATGACGAAAGCTAGCAGGGAGAGGCGGCAGCAGCCAGCAATTGTGTTCTGGGGCCAGGGGCTGGGAGCAGCACAATGTCAGGCTGATCCCCCACCAGGGCTAGGTAACCTGGGGCAAGCCATAAAACCAGGCCCTTGAAAAAGCCATTGCAGTGTTTTGTGACATCTTAAAGGAGCCAGGAGAGAGGAACGCCACTGGTTTGGTATTGCACCCAAACTCGCCGAGTGCTTCAACGTTCCAGTAGCTGCATTAGAGGAGCAATATGGGAATTAAGGCAGCAAAGTCCGGTAGTGGGAGCACGGGGCGGGGAGCCAACACTCAGGCTCTCCTCTTGGCTCTGCTGCTCACTCGCTGTGTGGCCTAACCCAAGCCCTTTAATCTCTGCCTGCAATCTCCACAATGCTGTAATTGTCTTCTGCAGACGTGTTGTAAGGCTCCAGTAAGGAGTGTTTGAGAAGTGTAGCTTGCCATGGAAGGTGTTAAGTAGGTATAAAGTATCATCGCCGGTTCTATGGCAGGGTGTACACCCAAAATGCTGCTCCCAATGCAAGCTGCAGGTATTCTTTTGCAAGATCCCACAAGAAACTTTAAAGCACTGCTTGTCTTTGCAGGACTAGAAGTGGGATGGCTTGTATCACCCAATTTTCTCTCTCCCGAAATGAGGTGCAAAAATGTTTATGTTAATGTCAAGAATTGTCTTCCTATTGTTTGAACACAGTGGGGAGGATTCTTATCCCTTTTGAATTGCTGCAGATCACAGGATTACAGGATGTCAGCTGTTGGACCGGAGAGATCATCAAGTCCAAACCCCCTGCCAGAGTAGGACCAGACAATCTAGCTCAGATCACACAGAAACACATCCAGACAGACCTTGAAATTCTCCAGAGAAGGAGACTCCACAACCTCTCTGGGGAGACTGTGCCAGTCAAGAAGTTCCCTTGTGTTGAAGTGGAACCTCCTGTGCTGCAGCTCATATCCATCACTCCTTGTCTTATCCCAGGAAACAAGTGAGCAGAGCCTGCCCCCCGCCCCCCCTCCTCCTGACCCCCAGCCCTCAAATAGTTATAAACATTTATTAAATCCTCTCTTAGTCTTCTCTTCTCTAGACTAAGCATCCCCAGGTCCTTCAGCCTCTGCTCATCAGGCAGTGCTCCAGTCCCCTAATCAACCTTGTAGCCCTCTGCTGGACCCTCTCCAGCAGATCCCTGTCCCTCTTAAACTGGGGAGCCCAAAATTGAATGCAGTATTCAAGATTGGGGTTTCACCAGGGCAGAGTAGAGGGGGAAGAGAACCTCTCTTGATCTGCTGGACACACTCTTCTTAATACACCTCAGGATCCTATTTGCCTTCTTGGCCACCAGGACACATTGCTGTCCCATGCAGAACTCATTGCCCATCAGCACTCCCAGGTCCTTCTCTACAGGGCTGCTCTCCAGCAGATCACCTCCCAACATGTACTGCTGCAGTTTATTATTCTTCCCCAGATGCAAGACTCTGCACTTGTCCTTGTTGAACCTCATTTGGTTCCTCTGCCCAGCTCTCAGTCTGTCCAGGTCTCCTTTAGTTTTGTGTGAACTGGAATAAGTTATCGTGGGGAAGAGAGCAGAGTAGCCTCTCAGAAAGTTCAGAAGGTAAATTTTTACCAGTTAGTCACATTTAAGATTGCTTTAATTGTTTCCTGATACTCAGCCTGTGGCACGAGCTGGAAGCTGTTATGACAGAGGTCCCTATGCAGAACAGCTAGGATGTGCAAGAGGATATTGTAAAATACAGCATTCCCTGCTGTAAAACTGAGCAGTGCTTCCCTAAGAGCAGGCCAGGTTCTGAGACTCTTTTTATTTCTATTGCTTATGGTTATTGCTGAATTGTTTCCATGTCTGACTGGCAGTCAGTGTAACCTCCCATCTGAATGTAAAAAAAGAGGTTCTGAGCAACACTGACAAGCACAACAGCAAAATGTGAAAGTGGAAGTCTATAGGTTGTGAGAATTCCTGGACCCAAGCCTGTTGTGTTAATAATTTCTGTGGCAAATAGTGGAAGAGCAAGAGCAACTCTAAAGCTTAACAACCAAGATAACCAAGACAGTCACAGGCATGTGTGCAGTCAGTTTACTTCTGAAAAAAATGAGGCTGTGCAGTGAAAATTTGCAAGCAAGACCAGCAAAGCCACACTAAAAGCCTCATGAAGATCCACATCAAGGAGATAAATGGATAAAATGAAGAATGAAGAAAAGAAGCACCAAAGATGTCTGCAGGCTTGTAAGGAGAAAAATGAAAGGAGGATGGAGACATCTGCAACATACCCCAAAAGAACCATTTCCTGACTCTTCAGCCCACTCAGAAGAGACAAAGAGATAGATATTGTTGAGGCAAAATATCTGCAAACCCAATTAAGAACACAATGTGCCAACCAAGGCAGCCACCACACGGTTACTGAGCAGCCTGGGGCTGGGTAGAGAAAGCAATAATTCTTGTACTTAACCTTGGCAAAAGTTAGCAATGAAGAAATTTATACAATCAAGAATTCAAAAGAATGTAGAAAAAAATAAGAAAAATAACTCCGTTTATCTTTTGAAAGGTTCTCTGAGTTCTAGGAAATGGACTGGATTGTTAGGTTTGACCAGGAAATGCCTCCTTTTCCACAGAAATAGTGTGCAATCACAGGGAATTAAAAAAAAATAATTAAAAAAAAAAGAGGGCAGAAATGGCAAGACAGTATTAGCATAAGATCTAGATCTGATCTGGAAGCCAGGCTGTGCAGAGGCATGGGTGAAAGAGAACAAGATATATGCTTATGAAATACACCAGCTTTGTCTTCATTGCACAATAGAAGTGGTGACTCACAGCACTTAAGAGTTCTTTTGCTGTGTATTCCTTGGATTAACAATACCAGTTCTGATCATCTAATCATCCATTACTCAACACAGTAGCAAGAACTTCATCATTTTAACTGACCTTTACTTTAGTAAATGAATTGCAACTGCAGAAGCTGAATTGCCAACATTTCAGGATGGTGCACTATTAGTTTCTTGCTGGTTGCTTGAAACATTTAGAAATAGAATCACAGAATGGTCTGGGTTGGAAGGGACCTCCAAAAGTCATCCAGTCCAACCCCCTGGAATCAGCAGGGGCGTCCTCAACTTGATCAGGTTGCCTAGAGCCCTGTGGAGTCTCACCTTGAATATCTCCGGGGATGGGGCCCAAACAACCTCCCTGGGTAACCTGTTGCAGTGTTTCACCACTCTCATGGTGCAGAACGTGTTCCTAACATGTAATATATATCTACTCTTAATTTCAAATCATTATTTCTTGTCCTGTCACTGCAGGCCTTTGCAAACACAGAATCACAGAATGTCAGGGGCTGGAAGGGACCTTGAAAGCTCATCCAGTCCAATGCACCTGCCAGAGCAGGATCACCTAGAACAGATCACACAGGAACACATCCAGTAGACTCCACAACTGCCCTGGGCAGCCTGTTCCAGTGCTCTGTCACCCTCACAATGACAAATCTCTTCTTCATGTTTCTGTGGAACTTCCTATGCATCCACCATTGCCCCTTGTGCTGTCATTGGGCATCACCCAGCGGAGCCTGGCTCTGTCCTTTTGGCACTCACCTTTTAAAGATTTATAAACATTTAAGCCAGCAGAAGATCTCCCTGGAGCTTGTTAATTAACAGTCTCTCTCCATCCTTTTTCTAGGCCCCCTTCAGCTGCTGTCAGGCCACTATTAGATCTCCCCAGAGCCTTCTCTCCAGGCTGAACACCCACAGCTTCCTCAGCCTGTCCTCGTAGCAGAGCTGCTCCAACTCCCTGCTCGTTTCCGTGGCCCTCCTCTGGCCCTCCACCATCAGATCCATGTCCTTCCTGTATCGAGGGCTTCAGAGCTGGATGCAGTGCTCCAGGTAAGATCTCACCAGAGCAGAGTAAATACCTAGCTGGGATTCCAGGTACAGTTGATACTATGACTTAAACCCATAGAATTAATTCATAAAATAGAACCCAAAGTGGTGATTTTTTTTCCCCACTGTTCTTTATCTCCAGGTGCAGCAAAGATCAAAACTTGAACACATTCTCATTCCTTCCTTCTATTTTTGATGCTTTCTCACACTGATAGCCATCATAGAGAGACAATGAAGCATTGAGAATCTAAGAAGCATACTTGTAGTTATTCAAGAATCATGCAGCAAGCAGTATCCTGATCTGAGCTCTACCACCTCCTAGACTGTAGATTGGATCATACTGGGAAAGGGATAGGTTACCTACTGTACCTTAAGGACCAAAAAGAAAAGGACATCCTTTTTAGCACAGTGAAGTGAGAACAGGAAACAACTTAATTCAGGAGGCCTTTGGCAATATTTGCCTCCCTCTGGCCGGACAGTGACAGAAATGTCAGCGGTGTCATAGGTGAAGTCTGAAATCAGCCACTGGGCCTAGAATGGGAGTCTTCAGTTTAAGATTCTGAGTGTGCAAGGACTTATCTCAACTTCCGGAAAATTATGGCAGCTGAGGAACAGTAAAGTCTAGAAATTATTTCAGCTTACCAGAAGAGATTTTGCCATTGCCCAGACACAGCCTTCTAATTACACTTAAAATGCTGTAGTGGTTTCAGAGTTTCTGCCTGCCCCTCCCCCTGCCCCCCTACCTCCCCACTAGATTAACCAGACTAACTCAGCTGGCTGGAAGTTAAGGAATGAAGCTTTATATTTACAGCTTAGCACAATTCACAAGCATATATATACAATATATTACACATATTTACAACTACATACAGTAATATACAAGTTAAAAGTCATACAGAAAAATTTAACCTTTCCCAGCAGCCAGACTGCCCAAGAGGGGCTTCCAACCATCCTTCCACCTTCTTCCCACCCTTTCCCTTGTCTCAAAATTTCTCTTATGTGCAGGGTGATCTGGAAAGGTGAGCAAGGGGTGTTAGAAGCAGAATGATTATTTGGGAATGTGCAGGTTCAGGCAGAAAAGTTAATAGAGCAACAGCCAGGCGGAGACTGCCTCATCTTCGTTTGTGTGTGCATTTTCATATGCCTCAGCAGAACAAATGTGTAATACAGACATCACTCTTGTTTTCTTTTCACAGCCAATAATCTAATTTCTCTCATTAAAATATTCCAATTAGCCTCAAACCAGCACAGATGTCCAGGTGTTTGTTCACAGATAGGAAACTCTTGCATCACCATATTTTCAGAGAAAATAAAGCCTGAATTTAAACCTTGAGATTTAAGATTGGACTCCTCAACACAAGAAGGATATAGACACATAGCAGTGGGGCCAGAGGAGGCTACAGCAATGATAGGAGGACTGGAAGCCCTGTGCTGTGAGGAGGGACTGAGAGAGTTGGGATTGTTCAGCTTGCAGAAGAGAAGGCTCCAGGGAGACCATCTGGTAGCTTAAAGGGGCAATTCAGAAAGCTGGGGACAGACCTTTTAGCAGGGCCTGTTGTGACAGGACAAGGGGTGATGGTTTGAACTAAAATAGGGAGGTTCAGACCAGAGAGAAGGAAGAAATGTTTTACATTGAGGGTGGTGAGACCCTGGCCCAAGTTGCTCAGCGAGCTGGTAGATGCCTCATCCCTGGAACAGAATCTCAGAAACATCCAGGTTGGAAAAGCCCCACAGGGTCACCATGGCCAACCTAGAACCCTACTCTACGAGATTCACCTTAAACCATCTCCCCAGGCACCACATCCAAACAACCCTTAAACACATCCAAGGTGGGTGACTCCACCACCTCCTTGGGCAGCTGATCCCAGTGCCTGACCATTCTCTCCGTGAAAAACTTTTTCCTGATGTCCAATCTAAACCTCCCCAGGTTCAGCTTGAGGCCGTCTATCACTGATTACCTGTGAGAGGAGACCAGCACCAACCTCTCCACAATGTCCCTTCAGGTAGCTGTAGACAGCAATGAGTTTTCACCTCAATCTCCTCTTCTTCACACTAGCTCCCTCAGTCACTCTTCATAAGATTTATTCTCCAGGCCCTTCCCCAGCTTTGTTGCCCTCCTCTTGCCCCACTCCAGCACCTCCACATCTCTCTTGTATTGTGATGCCCAAAACTGAACACAACACTCAAGGTGTGGCCTCACCAAAGCCAAGTCCAAGGGGACAATCACCTCCCTGCTCCTGCTGGCCACAGCATTTTTAATCCCAGCCAGGATGCCATTGGCCTTCTTCGCCACCTGGGCACACTGCTGGCTCATATTCAGCTGCTTCTCTATTACAACCCCCAGATCCCTTTCTGCCAGGTAGCTCTCCGGCCACGCTGCCCCAAGCCTGCAGCATTGCTTGGGGTTGTTGTGACCTAAGTGCAGGACCTGACATTTGGCCTTCTTGAAACTCATCCCACTAATGTTGGTCCATGGATCTAGCCTATCCAAGTCCCTCTGAGAAGCTTCTCTGCCCTCATTCAAATTATCGCTGCCACCTAACTTGGTGTCATCTGCAAACTTACTGCTGACATTCTCTATGCCTGAATCAAGGTCATCAATAAAGATGCTGAAAAGAAGTGGTCCCAACACAGATGCCTGAGGAACACCACCAACATCAGCTGCTAGTTAGATTTAACTCCATTGACCACCACTCTCTGGGCCATCCTGTCCAGCCAATGCTTTATCCTGTTGGGGGCTGTGAGCAACCTGCTGCAGGGGGTGGACTGGATGTCTTTGAAAGGTCCCTTCCAACCTGAAACACTCCTCTATGACTCTGTTATATGACATGGAACTTAATGAGATCTGTGCATTTGTAAGTTACATGGTCACAGGATCACAGAATGTTAGGAGTTGGAAGGGACCCAAAGACATCATCGAGTCCAACCCCCCTGCCAGAGCAGGACCATAAAATCTAGCTCAGGTCACACAGGAACACATCCAGACAGGCCTTGAAAGTCTCTAGAGAAGGAAACTCCTCAACCTCTATGGGCAGCCTGTTCCAGTGCTCTGGGACTCTTCCAGTCAAGAAGTTGCCCCTTGTGTTGAGGTGGAGCCTCCTGTGCTGCAGCTTACATCCATTGCTCATTGTCCCATCCCAGGGAGCAAGTGAGCAGAGCCTGTCCCCTCTCCTCCTGACACCCAGCTCTTATATATTTATATATATACATATATGTATGTGTATATGTATATGTATATAAAGAGGAGGTGACCAGATAAGGACATCTCCAGTTGCATCAGACTCACCTTGGCAGGTTGCTTGAACAACTGTTCTGACTAATGTAGTGACCATATCTTTGTTGACTACACTGGGTGCTTCAGCACTCAAGCTTGCATACAAACACTGCTTCTGGTGTCTTCATCTTGCACTGGATCCTATCCAATGGAACAACATGTCTTATACACAAATTCCATCCAGAAATTAAAGCTTTAAACAAAGGAGAGAGAACAAATACAGTATGGATAACCTTATTCTCAGCATTAAACATTTTCCCTGAATTTCCCAACTTCCATCAAGCCCAAGCATTAATGTTCTTAATACTCTGTGGAGCCAATGGCACAGGATTGGGTTGCAACAATAACAAAATTGACCAATGGAAGGCTCCCGAAGCAATTTGCTCAGGTTTGTCTATTGTTCCTGGAAATAGATCAACAGCCTGGAAAAGAATTAGTAGAAAATGAGGAACAATTATTTATAATGGGAGGAAATGCTAATTACACGTAGCAAGAGCTCTGCTTGGCCAAGAAATTACTGCTGAGTAGAGTGGATGCTGGAGAGCTGTGCCAGGCATAACACAACATTTCTTAGAAATGAGGTAATTAGCACACTCTGAGGCACTGATAAAAGCAGAATACTTCTCACTGATACATCAAAAGCAACCACTGGCCACAGGGAAGAGAAGCAGAAGGTTTAAGAATTGATGAGGCCGAGTGTGCTTGTGACATGAAGCATACATTTCCCAGACTGGAGCCCAGGGGTCTGGGCAACCTGATCTAGTTGAGGATGCTCCTGCTTACTGCAGAGGGAGTTGGACTAGATGACCTTTGGAGGTCCCTTCCAGTCCAGGCCATTCTGTGATTCTATAATTCTGAGATTCTCTGATTCTGTGATTCTGTGATTCTATGATTCTGAGAGTCTCTGATTATGAGATTCTGTGATTTGCTGATTCTGACTTTCTTATTGTTCTTGTGTCACCTTTCACTGCACTGGGCATCACTTAGGAGTCTTATCAGAACCAGTGTAATGAAAAAGTGTTGACCTGTCAGTGCTTAACTTTTTTTGGAGAGAGAAATTAAACCCAAATTCTTGCCAACCGTCAGTGTAGTGTCTGCAGTGCCTGCCTTGTGAACTCAGTGTGCTTTCGATGAGACATCAAGAAGAAATTCTTCCCCATGAGGGTGATGAGGAACTGGGAAGGTTACCCAGAGAAGTCATGGAAACTCCAATCCTGGAAGTGTTCAAGGGCAGGTAGGATGGGGCCTTGAACAATATCATTGAGAGGAGATGTCCCTGCACATGGTATGGGATTGGAACTAGATAATCTTTCAGGTCCCTTGTAAGCCAAACCTAAGCATCTTTTTGTGTGTTCTCACAGCTCCTTGATAATGCCTTCCCTTTATATGGTGGTTTAAGCATCTTTATAATACAAAACACAGTTTAAAAATCCAGAGTATCCCAGGACTGAAAAAGGCAACATTTCTCATTCCAAGTGCAGAAATTCATGTTTCATTTCTGCTGGACTGAAGCGTCTTTTTTTCAGACTTTCAAGAGTACTCAAGTTAAGAAGAATAATAGGTGAGTGAGTGTTCAACCAACATCTGCCACCTGCTAATCANAGTCCAACCCTTGACCCAGTTTAGGGCCAGTCCTAAACCATGTCTCTAAGTACCAGCCCCACAGGCTGCATAAACACCCCCCCAGGGATGGTGACTGCAGCACTGTCCTGGGCAGACCATTCCAAGTTTTGAGAACCCTACCAGTGCAGCAGAAATATTTCCTAGCATCCAGCCTGAGCCTCCCCTTAGAGGCAACTTGGAACCATTTCCTCTGCTCCTGTCTTTTGCCACCAAGGAGCAGAGGCTGTCCCCTCCTCGCTCCAACCTCCCTTCAGGTAGCTGTAGAGAGCAATGAGGTCTACTCTCAGCCTCCTCTTCTCCAGACTGAACACCCCCAGCTCCCTCTGCCCCTCCTCATAGCCCAAGTACTCCAGGCCCTTTTCCAGCCCCATTGCCCTGCTCTGGACAGGCTCCAGCCCCTCAATGTCCTTCCTGTAGTGAGTGACTCAGAGCTGAACATAGCACTTGAGATGTGGCCTCAGCAGGGCTGAGCACAGGGAGATGATCCCCTCCTGTCCCTGCTGCCCGCCCTGTTTTTAACCCAAGTCATGATGCTATTGGCATCATAGTAATTTTGAAGACATGGCACTGCTTTTGAAGCATGAGTGCTTGTGTTCTGCTCTATTTTTCCTGCCTTTCAGAGGATTCATCTTCCTACAACTTCTGTGAGCAAAAAAAAAAAAAAAACCCTTCTATATTACATTTGACCTGAATATGCCCCAAAGAACTTTGCTTAAGGAAATTGAATTTGAGCTTGAAAGAGTTTCTAAATATTTACTTTGAAGACACTATGGTTTCATGACCAGTTCACTGTATTTGAGGTAGAAAATGTAACATCAGTTTCTGGATCAGTTGCTGAAATTCCTTGTGACTCTAGGCAAATAATTTACTGCTTACAACGTCAGGCCAAAGTCTGAATCTGTGTCTCTAGAGATCTTTCTGTCTTTTTTCTACCTCTTCTCTAAAAGGCTCTCCTCCTGCCACCACTGGTGAGTCACCATGGTTCCTACTGGGTGAATGGGAGTGGGACAAAGGCTGGGGGGGTCTGATGAACCCCTGGTTAGGTAGGAGCAACTCACTGTATTGATGATCACTGTAGCATTGCCTATGGGTGCTGGCTGGACCCCCTTACTTAGGCTGAGCTCCTGTCTTTAGCTACTTCTTTCTACTCACTTTTGATGAGCTGAAGTACTTGGCTGAACTGGAAGCTCATGGGGCAGTAGTATTGTGCTGTGATAGGCTTGTTTGGGTTGGAAAAACCCTCTAGGATCATCAAGTCCAACCTTCAGTCCGACACCACCACAGCCATTAAACCATGTCCCAAAGTGCCATGACCACACATTGTTCCTGGGGTGGTGACTCCACCACCTCCATGGGCAGCCTGTTCCAGTGCCTGACCACTCTTTCAGTAAAGAAATGTTTCCTAATACCCAATTTAAATCTCCTCTCATGCAATTTGAGTGACCTCCTCCTGTCTCTTATTATTGAGGGAGAAGAGACCAACTTCCACCTCACTGCAGTCTCCTTTCAGGGAGCTGTAGAGAACAATGAGATCTCCCTTCAGCCTCCTTTTCTTCAGGCTAACCAACTGTGAGTTCCCTGATCTGCTCCTCACCAGCCCTGTTCTCTAGAACATTTACCAGCTTCTTCTCTGGACATGCTCCAGCACCTCAATGTTTTATCTTGGGTGAGAGCCCTGAAGCTCATCCCAGTATTTAGGGTGCAGCCTTACTTATGCTGAGTCCAGTCAGACAATCGCTTCCCTACTTTTGCTGGCCACATGTTGCTGATCCAGCCCAGGTTTCTTGGCCACCTGGGCACACACTAGCTCCTCTTCAGCTGGCTATCAGCAAACACCTTTGAGTCTTTCTCTGCTGGCTGGTTTCCACCCAGACTTCCCCAAACCCAGAGTGTTCATGGTGGTGTTGTGACCTAAATGCAGGACGAAGCACTTGGCTTTGTTAACCCTCAGCCCATCAATCCAGCCTGGTCAGATTCCTTTGCAGAGCCTTCCTCCCCTCAAGCAGTTCAACATTCCCACACAATTTGGTATCATCTGCAGACTGACAGAGGGTGCACTCAGTGCCCTCGTCCAGATCATTGCTAATGATACTACACACAACTGGCCCCAGTGCTGAGTCCTGAGGAGCACCACTTGCAACTGCCCTCTGACTGCATTTAATTCTCTTTAACACAACTCTCTGAGCTCAGTTTTTTACCTAGTGAACACTTTCGTGAACCAATATAATTTGGTATTATTGTGAGTACTGAAATTTTTAACCCTTTTTGTCTTGTGATAGAAGTCTGATTAGATCTCTTTCATTCTCATTTTCCAAAACATTGTATTTGCACATTCCTCATTTGCTCAATATTCTATGGTCAGGCATTCAGACTGGATGTTAGGAAGACAGTCTTTACCATGAGGGTGGTGAGACATTGGCACAGGTTGCCCAGGGAGGTGGTGTAACCCTCATCCCTGGAAGTTTTTAAGGCCAGGCTGGATTTGGCTCTGGGCAATCTGATCTAGTGTGAGGTTTCCCTGCCCATGGCAGGGGGTTTGGAACTAGATGATCCTTGTGGTCCCTTCCATCTCTGACTGATGCTGTTATTCTAATAAGCTAAACATTCCAATGCAGAAAAAAAAATCCTCAACAGTGCTGCAGCAAAGTTCACAGAATCACAGGATGTTAGGGGTTGGGAGGGACCCAATGAGATCTTTGAATCCAACCCCCAAAGCTGAGCATGGATTTAATTTCTTCTTAAGAATGAATAAATTAACCTAAAAATAAGATAAGTTAGCAGAGGATACATTTGTATACGTACACACACACACACACATGTATAATATTGAACTAGAGGTGTGAGGGTCATTCATTATCCCAGAAGAAATTAAATTGTGTCAGGCAGTTTTCAGGCTGCGCTACAGATATTTTAGGGAAGCAGGACTCCTAGAGTGGCAGAGCCTTTTGAAAAGGATCCATTTCCTAGGAAAAGCCAAAGAGAGGATGAAACTTTCCAAACCTGTGCAACACGTTTGCATTAAATGTGTGGTTTTGTGGTTTTGTGGAATGCCTAAAGCAAGACTAAATTGTAATAATAATCAGGGATCCAAAAGGGCTGATGAGATTGCTCGGGGAATGTAGCTTTAACAGAAATGGCAACTACTAAAATATGCCAAACCGAAGCTAACAGACACAGCAGTGTAGTTTTCAGGCTCTTCTGTGATCTTCTAAGATCTTCTAATACCTTTGGAGACTTCTAGGAAGTCTTCCAGGAACACTGGATCAACTGATGTTCCTAGGAAAGCTACTCCATACATACAAGCTGTGCAGCACAGTTGACTTGCTAGGGAAGGCTAAGATTAGCCTTGTCCAGCCTGGAGGAGAGATTTACAGTGAGGATGGGGAACCACTGGACCAGGTTGCCCAGGGAGGCCGCAAATGCTCCCTCCCTAGAGGTGCTTCCCTTAGTTCTTTAGCAACTCTTGTTAATTAATGAAGATACATCAAACCCACAGAGAACTCTGCTTCTGGGTGCCCCTGTTAATGTACCTGTGCCAGAGACTAGTATGACTGTGGCATCACCTAACTTCTGTTCCTGTGGAATTCTTCATCCTCACTTTGGGTGAGACATGGCTGGAAATCTGCCCAGCAGAGACAGACCTGGGGGTGTTGATTGGCAGATGGCTGAGGAAGAGCCAGTGTGTGCCCAGGTGGCCAAAAAGGCCAACAGCATCATGGCTTGGATCATGAATATTGTGACCAGAAGCATCAGAGAGTCCCCCTCTACTGAGCACTGGGGAGGCCACACTTTGAGTCTCAGTGAAACATTGGCACAGGTTGCCAGGGAGGTTGTGGCTGCTCCCTCCCTGGAGGTGTTGAAGGCCAGGTTGGATGAGGCCTTGAGCAACCTATTCTAGTGGGAGGTGTTCCTGCCTATGGCAGGGGGTTGGAACTGGATGAGCTTTGAGGTCCCTTCCACCCTAAACAATTCTATGATTCTAAGACCTGACAGCAGACTGAAAGACGCTATAAGGAGAAGCCAGTATCTTCACAATGGTTGATGAACATTGATATAAATTGAAACAGGAGGTTCAGCTGGAATGTTTTGAGAAACCTTTTTTCCCCCTCATGTGGATGGTCCAGCAACAGAACAGGTTGGCCAGAGAATTTGAACAATTTCCTTTTTGGGGGTGCTTTTAAGACCCTACTGGGCAAATCCTCTAAGCAACATGGTCTGAACTGAGAGCAGACCCTGCTTGGAAACTTCTTCCAAACCTGAGTTATCCTGTGGTTGCAAAGCAAAGTCAGACTGAGTTACTGGAAGAAAAGCAAGACAACAGAATTGTGGACTGGACTTGTACAGCATAACTCCACAGGAATATCCAGCATTAAGTCAAAGCTTCAAAGAGACTGTCAGAGAAAAGCAAAGTGAAGCAGGGAACAACTTCTGTTCAGCAAAGACTGTGTACAGTATGGAAGCCCATAGAACCCTGCATTGAGTCCTGCTTTTGGACAGAGCTTTTGTTTTGGGAAGGTCTGTAAAGAAGCAAGATTAGAAATGCTCTAAACACAAAGGACATGCTTTTTCTGTTCAGTAACTGCACAACTTATGAGATCCAAATCCTTTCTTCATCTTCAGGTGAACCTCATGAGCTTCAAAAAGACCACCTGCAGAGACCTGCTCTTTGGTTGCAACAGCCTTCACTATCAATACAGGCTGGGGGAGGAGGTGACAAAAAGCAGCCCTGAGGAAAATGCCTTGGGGGTGCTGGTGGATGAGAAGTTGGACATGAGCAGACAGTGTGAGCTTGCAGCCCAGAAGGCAAATCACATCCTGGGCTGTATCAGAAGCAGTGTGGGCAGCAGATGGCTAGAGGTGATTCTGCTCCTCTGCTCCGCTCTGGTGAGACCTCACCTGGAGTGCTTTGTCCAGCTCTGGGGCCCCCAACACATGAAGGACATGGATCTGATGGAGCAGGAGCCAAGAAATGATCAGGGAGCTGGAACTGTTCTGCTGTGGGGACAGGCTGAGGGAGCTGGGGTTGTTCAGCCTGGAGAAGACAAGAATCTGGGCAGACCTAATAGCAACCTTCTACTACCTGAAGGGGGCTGCAATAAGGCTGCAGAGGGACTGTTTGCAAAGGCCTGCAAGGATAGTAGATGTCTCTCCCTGTGGCAGGGGGTTGGACATAAATGATCTTTGAGGGCCCTTCCAACCTAAACCATTCTATGATTCTAGGATAGGCTGAGAGACAATGACTTGAAACTGGAGAAGAGCAGGTTTAGGTTGGATGTTAGGAACATGTTCTTTATAATGAATGTGGTTGAGCACTGGAACAGGTTGATGAGAGGAAGCTGAGGCTCCATCCTTGAAGATATTTAAGATGAGGCTTGATAAAGCTCCATGAGACCTGATCTTATTGAGGATGTCCCTGCTGACTTCAGGGGCATTGGACTAGATGACCTCTAGGAGTCCCTTCCAACCCAGGTGTTGCTATGATTCTATGATCTTCCACATCCATATTGCTGCTCTCACTGCACTAATACCTTGACATCCTTCAGTCTGACTTAAAGCATAGTCCTCCAGCAGAGGAGCAAGCTCATTCTCAGAAAGTGAGGGAGAGCAGAGTCCCTGACTCTATCCTTTAAGAAAAACATTCATTGCTATGGAGCTGTTACTGCTGCTCACCATCAGTGTTTGTTTTGCTAAGAGAAGGTCAAAGATATTGACTTTATCTGCCTTTGAACTTCGTCTCAACTCTATGATATATGACACTAGAACCAAGGGGAAATAATTCTCTATCTGCAGAAGGCTTCTTCCCATTTTAGGAAGAACTTGTTAACTCCCTTTGTACTTCGGTCAAGTTTCTCTGATTTCTAGCACAATTTCATGTTTTGTTCCCAAATGCTTTAGTCTGAATAAAAGAAGCTGGTCACAATGTGGGATAGTTTAGCTTTGTGCCTAGGCAAAAAAAGTCAAATAGCCTTCAAAACCATTTATTTGAATAGTTCTAAACTTAAAACACCATTCCCAGTCAGTAAGCAGTTTTCAGTAGAAACAAAATATATGGTACTTCACTGAAACACAGAGCCACACAATGGTGGGACTGGAAGGAACTTCTGGAGATCATCCAGTCCAACCTCCCTGCAGGAGCAGGTTCTTCTAGATTAGGGTTCCTGTGATCCCAATGTCCAGGCAAGGTTTTGAAGTCCCCACAGAAGGAGACTCCACTACCTCTCTGAGCAGCCAGCTCCAATGTTCCAGCACCCTCACAGCAAAGTTTTCCCTTATCCTGCCTCTCCAGCTCTAATTACATTCTGTGAATTTGCCATCTGAAGGACTTTTTTATAGAGGAGAAGTAACGGTGCAGGTTGTTTGACTCCTGTAGCTGTAGTTTAGCTCAGTGTGCACGCAAGAAGGATGGTGAGAAATATGAATGTTTATCTTTTCCAGAGTACTCTGTATCCTGTGATAAAGAGCAGAGAGCTGCAAACTCATTTTATTTATTCTGAGTAATCTTTCTTCTCTCTTGCTATGTCCAAGGACGGATTGTTGACCAAAAAGTTGGGGTTTTTTGGTCTGCTTCTGAGGTGATGTGACTCTGCCTGTAATGAATTATGCACATAATAATCAATATTAATTTTTATATCTAGGTGAATATTGTTAATAACTATGAAAGTTGTTTCTTAACATTAAATCTCTCTGGGAGACTTATTTACAGTGTTCAAAACACACAGTTTGGACACTTATATGCACAGGAAACAGACCAAACTAGAACACATTCTATCACTCAGTGCTGGATTCTGTTGTCCTGCTCTGACAGGGAGGTTGGACTCAAAGATCATTTAAAGAGGGACAGGGTTCTGCTGGAGAAGGTCCAGCAGAGGGCTAAAAGGATGGTTAGGGGACTGAAGCACTGCATGATGAGGAGAGGCTGAGGGACCTGGGGCTTTTTAGTCTGGAGAAGACTGAGAGGGCATTTAATAAATGCTTAGAAATATCTGAGGGCTGGGAGTCAGGAGGCGGGGACAGGCTTTGCTCACTTTCTCCCTGGGATAGGACAAGGAGCGATGGATGGAAGCTGCAGCACAGAAGGTTCCAGCTCAACATGAGGGGGAACTTGTTTACTGTAAGGCTCCCAGAGCACTGGAGCAGGCTGCCCAGAGAGGTTGTGGAGTCTCCTTCTCTGGAGCCTTTCAAGGCCTCTCTGGATGTGTTCCTGTGTGACCTGAGCTAGATTGTCTGTTCCTGCTGTGGCAAGGGGGTTGGACTGGGTGATCTCTGTGTTCCTTCCAAATTCTGACATCCTGTGATCTCCAGAGGTCCCTTCCAACCCCTAAGATCCTGTGGTCTTAAATAACTAGTAAATACAAACATTAAAACTGGAAAGAGATTCTTGTGGTCAATTATACTGCTTGCCCACCAGGGGACTCAAGAGTCTCCTTTTTTCTACTAAGGCAGAAGGCACTATAGAATCTAGTTACAGAATTTCTCACAGAGAGGTTTTGAATATTTACTCACAAAATAGTATCAGACAGTACCCAAACACTTTAAGGGAGTTCTGTCAGTGTCTTGAAAGTTGCTGCAGGCATAAGCGGAGCATAATGTGGCAGGGCAGAACAGGTGAAGGAAAAGGAAGGGCCATCTGGCAAGAGCCTGTTTATTGATTGTCCGAATATAATGGCCCCTTTGGCCACATCAGTTCACCATCAGAATGGTGCTATGCCTAACCTGACCATAGTAGGTGAAATCAGAAGCTTACTTTCCCTTACTTGGGAAGAACAAGTCTGGGCAAGTCTTGGATTCTCAAAGTGGGTGTCTCCAAGCCTTTGTTTTCTCCCTGTGCTCTGCTTCCCCTCTTCCCCCCTGACCCTGCAGCAGAGGGACCATAGGATCATGCCTGGGCAAGCCAGGACATATGTCGTCCATGACACAGCCTCAGTCATTCTTGCATGAGGATCAGATAAGGCATCACAGGCCTTTCAGATAAGGAATTTCCCTTTGCAGGTGTGTAAAGGGTAAGCTGTCTGCAGCTTGCATTCAGTGTTCATCTGTTTTCATGTTATCTGTTTCCTATGGATCAGCAGTCACTGAAAAGTGATAAAATATAACAATACTCAGCAAGGTGTGAGATTTGCATCAGAAGAAATGTGAGTCTCACATTCTCCTTTCCCTGCTTTTGGTTATATATTGTGTCCTGTTTCAAAACGCTCCAACCCCAATAACATGGAGAGAAGGTAAAGGTCAGTACCATGGAGTTGTTTAACCTGGAAAACAGAAAGCTGTGGAGAGACCTTAGAGCAACCTTCCAGTATTTGAAGAGGGCTACAGGAGAGCTGCAGGGGGATTTTTATAAGGGCTTAAAGTGACGAGATGGAGGGGTAATGGATTCAAACTGGAAGAAGCTCTAGTTAGATGGGACATTAGGAAGAAATTCTTCCCCATAAGGGTGGTGAGGCTCTGGAACAGTTTGCTCAGAGAAGCTGTGAAGGCTCCAAGCCTGGAAGCCTTCCAAACCAAGCCTTGAGCAACCTGATCTAGTAGGAGGTATCCCTGCCTATGGCACGGGGATTGGAACAGGATGATCCCTTCCAACCCAACCCATTCTAGGGTTAGCCATATATAACCTCTGGGAGTTTTGCCTTACATGGTTTTGTTGCTGAATGTGGACATTTCTGGTGCAATTTCCCCAATCAGTTTGGATCCTTTGGGGAATCAACTCCTTTCTGTTTGTGTCATGTCTTCTCTGTCAACTGAAACATGAAGCCCATGGACCAAGTGTTTTCTTCAACAATATACAAACCCCCTTCTTTTTGACACAGATTTGGAATGTGCACCATGTAGAAAGCAAAACAGCATAGTACTGCATTTGAAGTAAGAGGCCTTTCACGTTCAAGAACTTACACATCTGTTTGCACATTTCTTACTCAAGCTAATAGGAGAAATGAAGCTCAGCCCTGTGGTCTGCTTGGGAAACTACAGTGAACTGGCTCCATTTTAAGCAAAGCATGTGGGACTTGCTAGCCCTTGGAAAGTTTGCAGCATCCTCAGTTTGCATCATTGAGTGCACCCTCAGCAAGTTTGACAATGCCAGCAAGCTGTGTAGTGCTGCTGACAGCTGGAGGGAAGGGGTCCATCCAGAGGAACCTTGACAGGCTGCAGAGCTGGGACCAAGTCAGCCTCATGTTCAACAAGACCAATTGCAAGGTCCTGCACCTGGATCAGGGCAATCCCAAGGACCAATATAGGCTGAGCAGCGACTGGCTTGAGAGCAGCCCTGGGGAGAGGGACTTTTGGGTGCTGGTGGATGAGAAGCTCATGCTGAGCTGTCAGTGTGCACTTGCAGCCCAGGAAGCCAACCAGAGCCTGAGCTACAGCAAGAGAAGTGTGGGTAGCAGGGTGAGGGAAGTGATCCTCCCCTTCTACTCTGCACTGGTGAGACCCTACCTGGAGTACTGTGTCCAGTTCAGGAGCCCCTGTTACAAGAGGGATATGGAGGTGCTGGAGCATTTCCAGAGAAGGGCTACGAGGATTATGAGAGGGCTGAAGCTGCTCTGCTGTGAGGAGAGACTGAGGGAGTTGGGGCTGTTCAGTCTGGAAAGGAGAAGGCTCCAAAGTGACTTTATTGTGGCATTTCAGTATCTTAAGGTGCCTACAGGAAAGCTGGGGAGAGACTCTTTAGAATGTCAGGTAGTGATAGGACTGGGGGCGATGAAACAAAGCTAGGAATGGGTAGATTCAGACTGGATGTTAGGAAGAAGTTCTTCACCATGAGGGTGGTGAGACCCTGGAATGGGTTGCCCAGGGAGTTGATGGACACCTCATCCCTGGAGGTGTTTAAGGCCAGGCTAGATGAGGCTCTAGACAGCCTGATCAAGTGTGAGGTGTCCCTGCCCATGGCAGGGGGGTTGGAACTAGGTGATCCTTGTGGACCCTTCCAACTCTGACTGAGTCTATGATTCTGTTATCCTGATGGGAACAGTTGTTAGGTAAGAAAGATAAATAACATTTGTAATTGTCAGAGAACCACTGACTGGAAGGATGACCAGAGATGGGCAACAAAGCTGGTAAAGAATCCAAGTAGTGTGAGCTAGGGACTGGAATAAACCTGCAGGTAAACTGTTTTCTACCAACATGACTGGACTCAGCACTGGTGAGGCCACACATTGAATACTGTGTTCAGACTCCAAGAAAGACATTGAGGTGATGGAGCATGTCCAGAGAAGAGCAACAAAGCTGGTGAAGAGTTCAGAGAACAGGTCCTGTGAGGAGTGGCTGAGGGAACTGGATTCTTTATTTGGAAGAAGACTGAGGGGAGACCTCATTGCTCTCAACAACTGCATAAAAGGAGGTTGCAGGGAGTTGGGAGTTGGTCTCTTCTCCCTAGTGTCAGGTGATAGAATGAGAGGAAATGATCTGAAATTGCACCAGGGCAGGGTTAGGCTGGGGATTAGGAAAAATTTCTTTTCAGGAAGCGTGGTCAGGGATTGGCACAGGCTGCCCAGGGAAATGGTGTAGTCCCCGTCTCTGGAGATATTTGAGAAACCTGTGGACATGACAACTGTGGGTCATGGTTTTGTGGCCATGGTGATGTTTGGTTGAAGGTTGGACACAGTGATCTTAGATGTATCTTCTGAGTTAACAATTATATGAATCCATTGTAGGAAACCATATCTTAGTAGGTAGGTAGATGGTAAGGAGCATTTCATTCTGCTGAATAGAAGTGGAAGTGATGAATTTATGAAGCCTGATAGCACTCTTAGACTTGGGCAAAGGTATATTTTTTATTGTTGACTTATTTCAAGTATTCTTGGTTCCTCTCAACTATTTTTGTAGTGTTTCCTCCTCGTGGGGCTGAAAGATTTAAAGAGAGAGATGCATCTCAATTATTTGTATCACCTGAATTAAAGATATGGTCACTGGGAGGGGACCTCTCCCACTGCTTCATTTTGAGGTTACCCTCCATCCTCAGGAGTTTTCCCCTGAACACATCTGCTTTCAATTTAGGAAAAAAAGAAAAAATAACTGGCAAAGCCTGAAGGAGGCAGCTTCTATTCATGTCAATCTGTCAGATTATTTACACTTTTATCCATCCAGGCCATACAATGGCCTCTTTGACCTCAAGCAAAGATCTCTGACAAAGATCTCTGGTAATACAACTAGACAAAATATTTTTAGGGGAAAAAAAAAAGGGGGGTGTCTTGGAATGGTGGTGTTGTGTTTATTTTTGTAGTGGGTTTGCCAAGTGATGCTAATGCAATTTGGAATTCCACCTTGTGTATTAACTAGAGTACAATATTAAACTTTGATGCTCTTCTGAATATTTTTTGTGGGTTTGTTTTTGGTGTATTTTTCTTTACAGCTGTATACAGCAAAGTCTTTTGTTAAGAAAATTACTTTCCTTTCTTCATCCACAGAATATCACATAATGACAGAATGTCAGGGGCTGGAAGGGACCTTGAGAGCTCATCCAGTCCAACCCCCTGCCAGAGCAGGATTGCCTAGACCAGATCACACAGGAACACATCCAGGCAGGTCTTCAATATCTACAGAGAGGAAAATTCCACAACCCCTGGGCAGCCTATTCCAGTGCTCTGTCACCATCACAGTCAAAAATTCTTCCTCATGTTTCCATGGAACTTCCTATGCTTTGGCTTCCATCATTGCCCATTGTCCTGTCTTTGGGCATCACCCAGCAGAGCCTGGCTCCAGCCTCTGAACACTTTACATCTTCATAATCATGAATGAGGTCACCTCTCAGTCTCCTGTCCAAGCCCCAGCTCCCTCAGGCTCTCCTTGTGACAGAGGTGTTCCATTCCCTTCATCATCTTTGTGGCTCTTCACTGGACTCTCTCAAGCAGTTCCCTGAAGTCCCTCTTGAACTGGGGGGCCCAGAACTGGACACAGTATTCCAGATGTAGCCTCACTGGGGCAGAGTAGAGGGGCAGGAGAACCTCTCTCAACCTGCTAACCGCAGCCATTTTAATCCACCTCAGAATGGCCTTGGCTCTCCTGGCCACCAGAGCACATTGCTGGCTCATGGTCACCCTCCCATCCACCAGGACCCCCAGGTCCTTTTCCCCTTCACTACAGTCCCCAAGCTGTACTGATACCTGGGGTTGTTCTTTCCCAGGTGCCAGACTCTACCTTTGCCCTTGTTGAGTTTCATTCCCATTTCTCCCTGCCCAACTCTCAGCCTAAGTCTCGCTGAATGGCTTCTGTGTCTCAGCCACTCCACCTGGCTTGGTGCCATCAGCAAACTTCCCGACAGTGCACTCTGTGCCCTCATCCAGGTCACTGATGAATATATTAAATAAATCCTGGTCCCAGTACTGACCCCTGTGGGACTCTACTAGTTACAGATCTCCAACTAGACTCCATAACCAGTTATGGTGTTAAAAAAAATACCTTTTAATTTAGTCAAACAAAACCATGGCTTTATCAGACACTTTTACATAGCACTAATCGGGGTGATTCCACGATCTTATTTTAAGCTCTCATGCAAATGGCTGAGTTCAAGGGAAGTGGAGGGAGAAACAGCTTATGTTAAGGTCCACTGATGGGGTTTCATCTGGCATGTGTGCTTCCGTGGTTAGTGTGTGTTCTTTTTATTCATTAGCTAATAACTATTTTATACTGCATGATGGCCCTAATCTAGGAACATTATAGAGTGTTTTACAAGCTAGACACAGGAACAGTTTCTGCCTGCGTGGATAAGCTACGACTCTTATTTCAGTCCTCCTCCTCTTGGCATTTTTGGCCCCTGAATTTAGGCACTCCTAGTGAAAATGAAACCATAAGTTTTTAAGAGCCAACACTGCATGTGCTAGAGCACAGCAATGTAAAGAAAGAGAGAGGGGCACATCTGAGCTACCTAAGCAAGGCCAGGAGTTATGTTAGTGTATTAAATAGCTGAAGTGGTTTAACCTATATATAACAAGAGCTTTCACTAACAGGTCCTTGAGTTTTCCTTGGTGACCCTTTAATGAGCTCTTAGACATTTGTTATGTCTTACAGGAGGTCTTTTCTCTTCTGAAAGAAAAAAAGACAGAGCAAATATTTCCTGAATGCTAGGGATGAAAAAAACAAACAGAAAACCAAAGACCACCACACCTTCAGAATTGCTGATGTGGAAGTTAATAATCACTGCTGTGACCTGGGGACACACCACTTGCTTATTTTGTACTCATGGAGAAAGCGCCATTCATCATTTCAGAATGTTCTAATCTAACTCCAATGCTAGCTGAAATTACAACCTAGTTTATATCTATCTGAAGCAAATATTATTGGCTTCCCATTTCCCTTCACCCTCAAGAAATGTCTATGAATGGGAAGGAAGACTGAAGGTAGGATGACATGGCCTATCCCAACATTTGCTAAGAACTGTAATCTGTGTTTCATAGAACCATGGACTGGTTTGGATTGGAAGTGACCTTAAAATTTATCTAGTTTCAACCACTCTGCCACAGGCAGAGACACCTCCTGCTACGTCAGGTTGCTCAAGGCCCTATCCAACCTGGGACTTTCAGGCTTGCAGCCTCCAGAACTTCTCTGGGCAGCCTGTTCCAGTGCCTCACCTGGGGATTCTAATATCTCAACTGAATGGAGCTTCTTCTAGTTTGAAGCCGTTGTCCCTCATCCTGTTAGTCCACACCCTTTTAAAAAGTCTCTCACCAGCTCTCCTGTAGCCCCCTTCAAATACTGGAAGGCAGCTTAATGTTGTCCCCTCTCTTCTTCAGGCTGGACAGCCCCAGCTCTCTGAGTTTGTCTTCATAGAAGAGGCGCTCCAGCCCTTAGATCATCTTTGTGGCTTCCTCTGGATCTCATCTAACAGTTCGATGTCCAGTTCACTGCAACAGAAATCTTTGATAAGAGAGCCTCAGATCAGAAGATTTTGCCTTAAAAAATGTTTGACAACTTTATCAGTTCTTCCAAATGGACAAGGGTGATGTCTCACAGTCAGTGCCAATACAGTGAGGAGAAGACAGAGGCTTTATTTAAGCACATTTCATACTGCATTAACTGAGAGGGACTTCCAATAACACAGGACATGTCACAAACTGAACTAGGTTGCCCTACCCTCATAGTACAACACAGTTCTGGCCAGCAGGAACAAAGTGCTGAGAGGAAAACGGATAGATGGTACATCTGGCCAGCAGGTCAAGGAAGTATCTCATCACCCTCTACTCTGCCCTGCTGAGTCCTCATCTGGAACATTGCATCCAGTTCTGGCCTCCCCAGTTCAAGAGGGACAAGGGACTACTGGAGGCAGTCCAGTGGAGAACCATGAAGATGCTGAGGGGAATGGAGTATCTTTCTGACAAGAAAAGACTGGGAGGCCTGGGGCTCTTCAGCCTTGAGAAGAGCAGAGTGCTGATCAATAGCTAAAGGGTGAGTGTCAGAAAGATGGTGCCAGTCTCTTCTCAGTGATGTTCAATGACAGGGCCAAGGGGTGGTGGACACAAACTGGAGCAGAGGAATAAAAATGTACATGGAACAGGTTACCCAGGGAAGTGGTGGAAGCCTCATCCCTGGAGGTTTTTAAGGCCAGACTGGATGGGGCTCTGAGCAACCTGATCTAGTGTGAGGTGTCCCTGCACAAGGCAGGGGGTTGGAACTGGATGATCCTTGAGGTCCCTTCCAGCCCTGGCAATTCTGTGATGTTATAAGGAGAAACTTCTTCAGTTTGAGGGTGGCAGATCCCTGAAGCATGTTGCCCAGAGAGGCTATGGAGTCTCCATCTCTGGAGGCATACCAAACCCTCCTGGGCATATTCCTGTGTGATTTTCTCTAGTTCCAGCAGAAGGGTTGGACTTGATCTTTGGAGGTCCGTTCCAACCCGTGCCACTCTGACTCTAGGATTGTGTGATCTTGTTCAGCTCTAAAGCATCATCTCAATCTGTGTGTTCCAAGGATTTTGGAAAAATTATTTTGCCTGTCATGTGTTTTGCAATTTCAGTTAACTGACCATCAAAAGTGTCTACCTCAGCTGAGTCACACTGAAAATCGGTGAGACTAAAGCTTCTAAGTCAGACAACAGTATAAATCCCAGCAGCTGCAACTGTCAGGATGTCAACAGCTACTTGCAGGTGCAGGCTGCAGATGCACATAGGATGCTGAGTATCTTTTGTTCATTAGACTGCTAAAGTCATGCAAACATCACAATCCACCACCAGTACTATGAGCTGATCTTTCATCTCCTTGTGCAAAGCCAGCTGTGCCTCTGACAGCACAAAAGACTTTCAGCAGAACATGGCAGGGAATAAAAGCAGAAAGAAAAAAAGAAGCCAAAAAAAACCCAACAACAACAAATCATTCAAAACTAAATTACAAACTGGACTTACACCTGTCAATCAGTGGGGGAAATATAAGAAGGCTGAGAGGAAGGATTCAGGTTAGAGTACAGCTAAAACACCCAGAAAAATGCCTCCATCCTTCTGCTGAGTTTGATGTGATCTTCAATTCATTGATTCATAGAATGGGTTGGGTTGGAAGGGACCTTAAACATCATCCAGTTCCAGCCCCTTGCCACAGGCAGGGACACCTTTCACTAGCCCAGGTTGCTCAAGGCTGCATCCAGCCTGGCTTTGAACACCTTCAGGGAGGGGGCATCTACAACCTCCCTGGGCAACCTGTGCCAGTGTCTCACCACCCTCACTGGAAAGAATTTCTTCCTAACATCCAGTCTCAAATTCCCCTCTCCCAACTCAAAGCCATTCCCTCTCATCCTGTCACCACAAGCCCTTGTCAAAAGTCCCTCCCAGCTTTCTTGCAGCCCCCCTCAGGGCTACACTTAGTCAAGTACTTTCCAGGAAAACCTGATCCTCCAAACCAGTGCAGGCTTAGTGATTCATTAACGATTTAGGAGGTCAACTGCAACTAGCCACAAACCAACATTTCTTGTTCTACCCAATCTTACTTTGGCACTTTTCAATGCGCTACTCTGAGAGCATTGCACTACAGAGAGCCACTAAGGTGGTGAGAGGACTGGAATGTCTGTCTGATGAGGAGAGGCTGAGGGAGCTGGAGTTGGTTAGCCTGGAGAGAGAGTCTCAGAGATGCTGGTAATTAGCTAAAGGGTGAGTGTTGCCAGGATGGGACTTTCTACAGTGACATTTTTGCTCTCTCTCTGTCAAAAGGGTGAGCAGCAGGAGAATGGAGACAGACTCTTCTCAGTAGTGCACAGTGACAGGACATGGGGAAATGGACACAAACTGGTACACAGAGGTTCCATGTAAACAGAAAGAGCAGACTGCCCAGGGAGGCTGTGGAGTTTTCTTCTCTGGAGGCATCCCAAACCAGCCTGACTGTGTTCCTGTGTGACTGACTCTAGGTGATCCTGCTTTGACAAGGGGGTTGGCCTGGATGATCTCCAGAGGTCCCTTCCAATCCCCTCCACCACATTCTGTGGTTCTTGTGTGCTCTCCCTAGCAGCATTATCCCATAGATGTTGACTGTGTAGGTCCTTTTTGTTTATTATAAATTCTGGGTTTAGAAGCTGCTGAGCAGACCATTTTAGAGTCAAGGGCTTTACTTCTCAACAAATAGGCACCACTCTGGTAGTGTGTGCTGTGTCAGCTTAAAGATGGTACATTTAAGGACATCTGAGGATGAGTGAATTCACTGCTGATGGGAATGATTAAGCCCTGACTGCTGTGTTTATAATCACTGTACTGTGCCATCAGTGAATTGTGGTGCCATAAATATAGTGACACAGAAAATGAGATTTTTCTGGCTATTTTTCTTACAACCTTTTCCATTCCAAAGCATCATTTGAAATTAAATTCATCTTCACAAAAAAAAAAAAAATAAAAAGGCATTTCTATATTTTCAGCATGATTGTGTAAGTTGGGTAAAATGAAAAATGCTGGAGCAGAGGTGCAGTAGAGGACAAGATGGGCTGACCACAGGGCAAAAGCTTAAGTAGTGAAAATGCAAAAAAATCTCTTTTTTCTTTTTACATTTTCTCTGTTAAGAAAATGATATGTGCAAAGAAACACAGACTACTCCAACATAGTGAGACATCACCTGGAATATTGCACACAGTTCTGGGCTCTTCAGTTCAAGAGAGACAGGGATCTACTGGAGAGAGTCCAAGGGAGGGCTGCATGGATGCTGAAGGGACTGGAGCACTGCCTGAGGAGAGGCTGAGAGCCCTGGGGATGCTTAGTCTGCAGAGGAGAAGGCTGAGAGGGGATCTGAGCAATGTCAATCAATAGCTGAGGGGTGAGTGGCCAAGAAGGCAAATGGCATCCTGGTCTGGATCAGGAACAGTGTGGCCAGCAGGACCAGGGCAGTACTTCTGCCCCTGTGCTTAGCACTGGTTAGGCCACACCTTGAGTACAGTGTTCAAATCTGGGCCCCTCAATTTAAGAAAGATGCTGAGGTGCTTGAATGTGTTCAGAGAAGGGCACCAAGGCTGGTGAGGGGGCTGGAGCACAGCCCTGTGAGGAGAGGCTGAGGGAGCTGTGGGTGTGCAGCCTGGAGAAGAGGAGGCTCAGGGCAGACCTCATTGCTCTCTACAACTATCTGAAGGGAGGTTGTGGCCAGTTGGGGTTGGTCTCTTCTGCCAGGCAACCAGTGACAGAACAAGAGGACACAGCCTCAAGCTGCATCAGGAAGAAGCTCTTCATGGAAAGAGTGATTGGTATTGGAATCACTGTGTGGGGATGTGGAGTCCCCACCCCTGGAGGTGTTTTAAGAGGAGGCTGGATGAGGCACTTAGTGCCATGGGTTAGTTAATTAGAAGGGTTAGGTGATAAGTTGGACTCAATGATATCAGAGATCATTGAATCACACTGTAATTCTGTGTGACCTGTGCTAGATTTTATGATCATGCTCTGGCAGGGGGCTTGAACTGGAAGATCCATGGAGGTACCTTCTAACTCCTAACATCCTGTGATCTTATGATAGGTTGTAACATCTCAGCTTCCAAGGTTCAATACTCACAGAATAGTCTTCAATTAATTCAGAGACTCAAAATAGTGAAAACACAGCACTCCAACCCACATAAGAACAGAATAAAATAGAAGCTTCAAACTTCTTCAGTCAGGATCCCATCTTGAATCCACCTCCACCCTGTGGAGAAGATCATCAGCAAGGCTAAATTAGCAGTTATGAAAAATTGTCCTCAAAAATTATTGATGGTGCCCCCAGCCATGCTGATAGAATCATAGAATGGCTTGGGTTGGAAAAGACCAATAAAGGTCATCTAGTCTAGCTCCACTGCAGTCATCAGGGTCATCTTGAACTAGGTCATGTTACTCAGACCCTCATCTAACTTGAGATGCAATGTTTACCACCAGCCTTGTACCTAATCTAAACCTCCAGTTTTAGTGTAAAAACATCACCCCTTGTCCTACCACAAGCCCTCCTAAAAAGACTGTCCCCACCTTTCTTATTAACCCTCTTTAAGTACTGAAATGCTACAATATGGCCTCCTTGCAGCCAACAACCCCCCAATTCCCTCAGCCTTTCTTCACAGGAGAGGTTCTCCATCTCTCTGATCATTTTGGTGGCCTACTCTGGACCTGCTCCATCAGGTCGATGCCTTTCTTGTGCTCAGGGTTCCAGTGCTGGATGCAGTATTCCAGATGAGGTCTCATTGGAGTAGAGCAGAAGGGCACAGTCACCTCTCTCATCTTGCTGGCCAAGACATTAATGCCAGAAGACTTTAGCCTGGAATTGGTTACTGAGTGTAACCAGTGGTAGCAGAAATTTGCTGTAAAAACAGAGAAGACCTTATGTTAGTGATGTCATCTGGAATATACTGATGTCAAAAGATGTCAGTTTTCAAATGTGGCCATAAATTCCTTCTAGATATTTATGATCTAGGTCCAGGACAAAGGAGGTGGAGGTGATGAATCACAGAATTGTAGAATTGCTCAGGTTGGAAGGGACTTTAGAGATCATCTACTCCAACCTCCCTGCCATGAGCAGGGACACCTCTCAACTCTACTTGAGTGCCCAAGGCCTCATCTACTGCTGGCCTTAAATGCCTCCATGGAGGGGGCATCCATGGCCTCTGTGGGCAGCCTGTTCCAGAGTCTCACCACCCTCACACTGAAGAGCTTCTTCCTCAGCTCCAGTCTAACCCTGCTCTCCCTCAGCTTCAAACCATTCCCCCTTGGCCTGTCTGTAAACACCCTTAGGAAAATTCTTCTGCAGCCTTCCTGGGGCTACTGGAAGGCAGCTCTAAGGTCCCGTTGGAGTCTTCTCTTCTCCATGCTGAACACCCCCAGTTCCCTCAGCCTGTCCTCACAGCAGAGCTGTTCCAGTCCTTGGATCATCTTTGTGGCCTCCTCTGGGCTCACTCCAACAGCTCCGTGTCCTGCAGGACAACCAAAAGGCCAGGCCCAGTCAGCATGGGTTTATGAAGCTCAAGTCCTGCCTGATGAACCCCATCACCTCCTATGACAAGATGACCATCTACTGGATGAGGGAAAGGCTGTGGATGTCGTTCAGCTGGACTTCTGTTGAGGCCTTTGACTTGTTTTCTCACAGCATTCTCATAACAAAACTGGCTGCTGATGGCTTAGGTGGGCACAGGCTCTTGAGGACAGCACTGCCTGGCTGGCCAGGCACACAGAGCAGTGGTCAGCAAAGTCCACCTGGAGGCCAGTCGCAAGTGCTGCTCCACAGGGCTCGGTGCTGGGACAGGTCCAGTTCAATGTCTTTATCAATGACTTGGATGAGCAGATCGAGGTCATCCTCAGTGAGTTTGCAAGCATGAAATGAGGTGGGAGCGTTGATCTGCTGCAGGGTAGGGAGGCTCTACAGAGGGACCTCCATAGGTTGCAGCAATGGGCTGATGTGGCTGTTTGAGCTACATGTCTAAAAAAAAATTGGGAACAGAGGAACTTAGAGTGTTGGGTCTCTGAGAAGAGAGGTGAACATTCCAGGGACAGGCCATAAAATGGCAACAATGGATAAGTTAATATAATTTAATTGGAGCACCAAGAGCCTCATGTCTGGAAGCACAGCTTGTACCTTGCCCTTGCTGCTTCTGCTGCTTCTGCTGCACCTGCTGCTATCTTTCCCCCCGCCACTGTTTTGGCTGCTGCTTCGCTGCTGCTTGGCCCCTTCCCCATCTTCCTTAAGGTTATTATATTTCTGTAGTAGGTTATTCTTCTTATACTATTGCATTTAGTTTAAACTGTATGAAAATACAATTTCATTTTCTCTCCCACTTTCCAAAATTCTGAGTTGTAGTGAATTTACTTTACTGGGGGAGGGATCTGCCCTAACCCAGCATGGCTGAGGTCAGCTGTATGAGCTTCAACAAGCTTGGACAGAGTGAGAGCTGGACAAAGATTAACCAAATGAGGTTCAACAAGGACAAGTGCAGACTTCTGCACCTGGGGAAGAATAATAAACTGCACCAGTACAGGCTGGGAGGTGATCTGCTGGAGAGCAGCCCTGTGGAGAGGGACCTGGGAGTGCTGGTGGGCAACAGGTTCTGCACAGGACAGCAATGTGCCCTGGTGGCCAAGAAGGCCAATAGGATCCTGGGGTGTATTAAGGAGAGCGTGTGCAGCAGATAAAGGGAGGTTCTTCTCCCCATCTACTCTGCCCTGGTGAGACCCCATCTTGAGTACTGCATTCAGTTTTGGGCTCCCCAATTTAAGAGGGACAGGGATCTGCTGGAGAGAGTTCAATGGAGGGCTGCAAGGATGATTAGGGAACTGGAGCACTGCCTGGTGGGGAGAGGCTGAGGGACCTGGGGCTTTTTAGTCTGGAGAGGAGAAGAATGAGAGGGAATTTATTAAATGTTTATAACTACCTGAGGGCTGGGGGTCAGGAGCAGGACGACAGGCTCTGCTCACTTGCTCCCTGTGATAGGACAAGGAGAAATGGATGGAAGCTGCAGCACAGAAGGTTCCTCCTCAACACAAAGGGGAACTTCTTTACTGTAGGGGTCCCAGAGCTCTGAAACAGGCTGCCCATAGGTTGTGGAGTTTCCTTCTCTGGAGACTTTCGAGGCCTATCTGAATATGTTCCTTTGTGACCTGAGCTAGATTGTCTGGCCCTGCTCTGGCAGGGAGACTTGATCTCTTTGGATCTCTTCCAACCCCTGTGAGCCTGTGAACAAGTCCAAGTGCCAGGTCCTGCTCCTGAGCCAAAACAACCTCATGGTGAACTACAAGCCTGGGGAAGAATGGCAGGAGAGCTGTGTGGTAGGAAAAAACCTGGGAGTGATGATTGACAGGAGGATGAACATGAGCCAGCAGCATGCACAGGTGGCCAAGAAGGCCAGCAGCATCCTAGCCTATGGTAGTAATAGTGTGGGCAGCAGAAGCAGGGAGGGGACTGTCCCTCTGTTCTCAGGTTTGGTGAGGCTGCACCTCCGGTGCTGTGCTCAGCTCTGAGTGCTGTAGCACAGGAAGGACATGGAGGTACTGAAGCAGGGATAGGGAGGGATGACTGAGCTGGAGAGGGCCTGGAGAACAAGACTATGAGGAGCTGCTGAGAGAGATGAAGCTGCTTAGTCTACAAAAAAAGGAGGCTGTAGAGGAGACCTTATTGCTATCTGCAGCTACCTGAAAGGAAGTTGTAGAGAGGCAGGCACTGGTCTGTTCTCAAAGTAACTAATGACAGAACAAGAGGGAATGGCCTTAAGCTGCACCAGGGGAGTTTTAGGCTGGACATTAGGAAAAGATTTTGCATAGGAAGGGCTGTGAAGCACTGGCACAGGCTGCCCAGGGAGGTGGTTGAGTTACCATGCCTGGACGTGTTTAGAAGCCATCTAGATCTGGTGCTGGGGTGCATGGTTCAGTGGCAGACTTGGTGGAGTGGATGAAATGGCTGCGCTTGGTGATCCTGGAGGGGCTTTCCAGCCTGGATGATTCTGTGATTCTTATGCTGGAGACACCAGAACTGGAGACAGGACTGGAGGTGAGGTCTCAGCAGAGCAGAGCCAAGGGGCAGAATCCCCTCTCTTGCCCTGCTGCCCTCACTCCTCTGGCTGCAGCCCAGCACACAGCTGCCTGCTGGGCTGCATCAGGGCACTGCTGGCTCCTGGGGAGCTGCTCAGCAATCAACACCCCCAAGTCTCTGTCTTCAGAGACTCCTCTCAAGCCACTCCACCCATCCTGGATTAATTGCCTTGCTCATTCCCCAATTAACTTAATTTTTCCATCTCAGCATTTTAAAATAAACTTCTCTGCCCTGACAAAACAGAAGCCACAATCACTGCAAGCCTTGATCCCTGCAACAATAGATTTGTTAGCTGAAACTCTCAGAAAGTCACTGGACGTCTGCAGGGCTGCTTAATGCAGTGCAGGGAGTGCTCAGGCGGAGAATGGTGTCCTTGTTCATAAAGCAGATGCATGGGACAGTCCAGAAAGCCTTGCCAGCCTCATGTGTTGCCAAGAGAGA
The DNA here is from genome assembly GCA_013396835.1 of Psilopogon haemacephalus. NCBI lineage: Eukaryota > Metazoa > Chordata > Aves > Piciformes > Megalaimidae > Psilopogon > Psilopogon haemacephalus. The sequence continues at coordinate 347,294 of VWZI01008171.1, read as the reverse complement.
TACACTTCAACAGATCATCATTTATATTAGCAGCTGGACAGAGCAGAGCAGTGTGACGCATGAACTGGCTTGAGGAGCAGCACCAGCCTTTTGCTGAGATTAGCTGGAAATACTCTCTGTCATTTAATCACAGAATCCCAGCATGCTGGGGGCTGGAAGGGACCTCTTGGAGATCATCCAGTCCACCCCTCCCTGCTGAAGCAGGGGCACTCAGAGAAGGTTACCCAGGATCACAATCACAAAATCATAGAATCACGGAATGTCAAAAGTAGGATTACCCAGAGTAGTCCACACAGGAATGCATCCAGGTGGGGTTTCAAACTCTCCAGAGAAGGAGACTCCACAACCTCTCTGGGCAGCCTGTTCCAGGGCTCTGTCACCCACACTGTAAAGAAGTTTCTTTTCATGTTGAGGTGAAACCTTCTCTATTCAAGTTTGCATCCATCACAAGGCAGATTTGAAATCACTCCAGAGAAAGAGGCTTCGGAACTTCTCTGGGCAGCCTCACAACAAAGTTTTCCCTTATGCTTAGGTGGAACTTCCTTGGTTCCAGTTAATGCCCAGTGCCCCTTGTCCTGTCACTAGGCATCACTTAGAAGAGTCTGGCCTCACCCTCCTGCCCCTTAGCTATTGAGATGATCCCCTCTCAGCCTGCTCTTCTCCAGCAGCCCCACGTCTTTCAGCTTCTCCTTATCACAGAGATGCTCCAGTCCCCTCAGCATCCTCCTGGTGCCCTGTTGGACTCTCTCCAATACTCAAGAGAGACAGGGAAAGACACTGTGCCTGAACTGGGGAGCCCGGAACTGGACACGACCGTCCAGGTTTAGCCTCAGCAGTGCAGACTAGACAGAGATGAGAAGAACTTTCCTCACCTTAATCCTACATTGTTAATAGGTAATTTAAAATAATGAAAGGTCTTTAACAAGCTTAAGATGAAATAAATATGTTTTATGCCACATCAAATGTTGAGCTGGAAATTATTTCTTCTGTTGTTTGATGTTTTCATATGTCTTTGATGAAACCTGAGTCTTTCACCACACTCATTAGTTTGCCTTGCTGAAGTGCAGTGCTGTTGCTCTCACACTTGGGTTAGCATCAGTAAGAAACAAGACTTTTTTTTCTCTTGTTTTAGCACTTAATTGCAACCTTGCCTCCAAAAAAAAAAAAAAGAAAACCACTTGACAAGATAGTCCTTCCACACTTTGCACAGAGCTTAGGATCTGTATTTGCTAAAACCTGAAATAATTATCCCAAACTAATACTAGCACTGTCAGCCATAGTCAAGTGTAAACTACCACAGCACTGAGCATATTATTTGAAACTGAAGGTACTACACTAACATTGCCAAGAGACAGCTGGAAGAAGGTTTGAGATGCTCAAGCTCCATCTCCAAGGAGAACCTGAGATCCTCTGTTCCTCAGGCATCTGTGTTGGGACCACTTCTTTTTAACATCTTTATTGATGACCTTGATTCAGGCATAGAGAGCATCAGCAGTAAGTTTGCAGATGACATAAAATTAGGTGGCAGTGTTGATCTGAATGAGGGTAGAGAGGCTCTTCAGAGGGACTTGGATAGGCTAGATCCATGGATCAACATTAGTGGGATGAGTTTCAAGAAGGCCAAATGCCAGGTCCTGCGCTTAGGTCACAACAACCCCAAGCGATGCTACAGGCTTGGGGCTGTGTGGCTGGAGAACTGCCTGGCAGAAAGGGATCTGGGGGTTGTAATAGAGAGGCAGCTGAATATGAGCCAGCAGTGTGCCCAGGTGGCCGAGAAGGCCAATGGCATCCTGGCTGGCATTAAAAATGCTGTGGCCATCAGGAGCAGGGAGGTGATTGTCCCCTTGGACTTGACTTTGGTGAGGCCACACCTTGAGTGTTGTGTTCCATTTTGGGCACTGCAATACAAGAGAGATGTGGAGGTGCTGGAGAAGGTCCAGAGGAGGGCAACGAAGCTGGGGAAGGGCCTGGAGAATAAATCTTATGAAGAGTGACTGAGGGAGCTGGGAATGGTTAGTTTGAAAAAGAGGAGGCTGAGAGGAGACTTCATTGCTGTCTACAGCTACCTGAAGGGACATTGTGGAGAGGCTGCTGCTGATCTCTTCTCACAGGTAATTGGAGGCAGAACAAGGGGGAATGGCCCCAAGCTGAACCTGGGGAGGTTTAGATTGGACATTAGGAAAAAGTTTTTCATGGAGAGAGTGGTCAGGGACTGGAATGAGCTGCTCAGGAAGGTAGTGGAGTCACCCACCCTGGATGTGTTTAAGGGTTGTTTGGATGTGGTGCTTGGGGATATGGTTTAAGGTGAATCTTGTAGAGTAGGGTTCTAGTTTGGACTTGGTGATCCTGAGGGGCTTTTCCAACCTGGATGTTTTTGTGATTCTATGAAAAACAATCTGAAGGGAAGATTTCCAAAGCTGGGTAGCCATATGGCACAAATGACATTCCTTTTTTTCTGTGGAATTATATTGTAAATGAACTTCCAAGCTTCACACAGAAACACAGAATCACAGAATGTCAGGGGCTGGAAGGACCCTGAAAAACTCATCCAGTCCAACCCCCCTGTATCATCACCTAGAGCAAATCACACAGGAACACATCCAGGCAGGTCTTGAATGGCTCCAGAGAGGGAGATTCCACAACCCTCCTGGGCAGCCTGTTCCAGTGCTCTGGCACCCTGACAGGGGAAAAAAAAATCCTCCTCGTGTTTCCGTGGAATTTCCTATGCCTCAACTTCCACCACTGCCCCTTGTCCTGCCATTGGACGTCACCCAGCAGAGCCTGGCTCCAGCCTCTGGGCACTCACCCTTCACATCTTTATAACCATTGCATAATTCCTTATTCAAAATTGCCTACTAAAACCCAGGGAGTTCTTATGGAAGAAACATTTCCCATCAAGGTCTGGGTATTATTACCTGGTCCATCTTTTTAGTCTTTTCAGTTGATGATTTACTCTAGTGAGCTTGTTCAGAAAATTTCTACAAATTAATGATAGCTCTGTACCAAAGAAGCTGCTGGATGCCACTGCAACTGTTACAGTTCACATCCCAGGTGAAGCTGTCACTATTCTACAACTCAGAGTGTACAGGTAGCTGACATCAAGAAGAAGAGCTATGAAAAGCCACCATTGCCCATCATTAACTTGCAGGGAAAGCATCCTCACAGTGATATTTATCAGACAGTTTGTGAATCTTCTGAGTGAAGGTGCAATAAAGCAAACTGCAAGGTCCTGCACCTAGGTCAGGCCAGCCCTTGATATCACTCCAGGATGGGGGACGATGAGATTGAGAGCAGCCTTGCAGAAAACAGATTTGGAATGCTGATGTGTGAGAAGCCGGACAGGAGCCAGCACTGAGCACTTGCAGCCCAGAAGGCCAATGGCAGCCTGGGCTGCATCCCAAGCAGTGTGGCCAGATGGAGAGAGGGGATCCTGCCCCTCAGCTCTGCTCTGCTCTGGGGAGACCTCACCTGCAGGGGTGTGTCCAGCTATGGGGCTCCAACACAATTTGTGTTTCCATTTTGAGCATGGTCTTGAAGTGGTTTTTCATCAAAAAATGATTTTCAGCTTTCTGAAAGTGATTTTGCTTTCTGAAACTGTATAGAATGGACTTTGAGAAGCTTTCAGGACAAAAACCAAGAGGGAGGTTCACAAATGCTAATGTTCATGTCTTAATTTTTTTTTCAAGGGAAGATCTATTGCATCCATCTAGTAATTTAAGTCCTTGAAACCTAAGGGAAAAGCATCCAACTTCGCCTTCAACACCCCTAGGAAGGAGGCAGCCACAACTTGCCTGGGCAGCCTATTCCAGAGTCTCACTACCCTCACACTGAAGAACTTCTTCCTCAGCTGCAGTCTAACCCTGCTCTCCCTCAGCTTCAAACCATTCTCCCTTGGCCTGTCTCTAGATACCTTCAGGAAGTGTCTCTCTGCAGCTCTCCTGTAGCCCTGTTCAGGTACTGGAAGGCAACTCTGATGTGCCCCCAGAGCCTTCTCTTCTCCAGGCTGAACACCCCCTGCTTCTTCGGTCTGTCCTCACAGTATAGGTACTCCATCCCTTGGGTCATCTTTGTGGCCTCCTTTAGACTCCCTCCAAGAGCTCTGTGTCCTTCTTCTGCTGGGGACACCAGAACTGAAGGCAGGATTGGAGGTGAGGTCTCAGCAGATCAGAGTCAAGGAACAGAATCCCCTCTCTTGCCCTGCTGACTGCAGCCCAGCACACAGCTGCCTGCTGTATGAAGGCACTGCTGGCTTTGTGCCTGGGGTTGGCCTGACCCAGCTGCAGCACCTTGCATTTTGACTTGTTGAATGTCATGCAGTTGTCACTGGCCCACTTCTCAAGCCTGTCAAGATCCTTCTGGATAGCATCCCTGGCCTCAAGTGAGCCCAGCAGTCCACATAGCTTTGCTGCAAAAGACAGAATAAGACTCCAGACCTATTAAGGATCAGGGACTTCTGAAGCAAGTGTGCTACTTTCCTAAGCAGAAATACTGTGTCTGACTCCCCAGACACTCCCTGGTCTCTGTATGGGCTCTTCATTTTATGCTGTTTTTCTTCCATCATTTTTGATGGCAACAAATCTTTTAAGGTGAGATTAAGTGATGACACAATCCCCATATGCTGGGGAGCAGAAGGAAGGGACCTGTGGAGATCTTCTACTCAACACCTCCCCACCCCGCCCCGGGCTAATTCAGAGATGCTTTTGTACCACATCAGTTTTATTGTAGGACAGCAAGGGGTAAATCTTAGATTTTCCTTAAGAAGTCCCAAACCATCTGCTGTCCCAAACCATCTGCTTAGTCCAGTGACACAAAATAGGATTCTCACAGTCAAATTTTGGAAGGAAAAGGTAGAACCAAATGTGCAGCCCCAGCTTTCATGTTTTTCTGGCTCAGGAGAAAATAGAATGTAGCAAAATGTTATTTTTGTCAATAAACCAAGGAGAAATGATTCAAAATGCAAACACAGGACTCAGACCTATGACTAAGGCATGAGTTTTTAAACTCAGAGAAAGATAGTGTTTTAACTGAAACTTTATTTCTTTATTGCTATTTGTCATCTGCACTGGACACAATGTTTTCCTGGGAATTGGTCAAAAAACATGGAAGCCAATCCGACCCCCACCCCTCGCCACCCTCCCCACCCCCCTCCCCTGAGGCCAACCTTATCATCACTGTTTTTTCACATCTCTCTACATTCTGCCAGAAGAAGAAGAAGACACATCATTTGGACCTTAAAAAACACAGGGAGCTGAATATTATTTTACCAAGAGGGAAGGGTGAATTGGAAGGAGTCGTAGAATCATTCAGTCATAGAATGGGTTGAATTGGAAGGGACCTTCAAAGCTCATCCAGTCCAAACCACTCTGCAGTCAGCAGGGACATCATCCATTAGACCAGGCTGTCCCGAGCCCTCTGGAGCCTCACGTTGAATATCTCCAGGCATGGGACTTCAACCACCTCCCTGGGCAACCTGTTTCAGTGTTCCACCACCCTCATGTCATATCAACATGTCCCTCAGGGTTTACTTGATACATCTGTACTAGAAGCTTAGAAAGAGGTTTACAGAAGGTAAGAAAGTCCAGCGATGCTCTTTGCCCTGACCTCCCTTGACAGCCAACACAAAGATAGGAGTTCAGAAGAGGAACATAGTTTATCACCAGAGGTTTGAAAGGGAACCTTTGTAAAACTTCCCATCACCACTCTTCTGACTTTACCAGGAGTATTCAGCAGTTTCTTCATGCTGCACCTAATGGGCCAGGCAGTCCTATATTTTCCTTCTGTTGATCCAAGGGGACTTTTTAGGATGTCGTATAGTGATAGGACTAGGGGAAATGGAACAAAACTAGAAATGGGTAGATTCAGACTGGATGTTAGGAAGAAGTTCTTCATCATGAGGGTGGTGAGACCCTGGAATGTGTTGCCCAAGGAGGTGGTGGAAGCCCCATCCCTGGAGGTGTTTAAGGCCAGGCTGGATGAGGCTCTAGACAGCCTGATCTAGTGTGAGGTGTCCCTGCTCATGGCAAGGGGGTTAGAACTAGATGATCCTTGTGGTCCCTTCCAACCCTGACTGATTCTATGACTCTATGACTCTATGACTCTATGATCCCAAGTGAGAATAAGACTCAGCAGCCCATCAGCCCTCCCTAAGCCTATTATTTTCTTCTCTGTTTCCACAACACTGCTAGGCAAGGGTCCTGAAAACAATTTGCAGCACACTGTGCCCAAGTCCTCAGTGGGGTGACTTAGGCTAGGACAGCCCTGTGGAGAAGACCTGGGAGTGCTGGTGGACAACAAGTTCTGCATGGGACAGCAATGTGCCTTGGTGGCCAAGTATGGCCAGTGGGGTCCTGGGGGGCATTAAGAAGAGTGTGTCCAGCGGATCCAGGGAGGTTCTCCTTCCCCTCTACTCTGCCCTGGTGAGAACTCACCCAGAATATGGTGTTCAGTTTTGGGCTCCCCAGTTCAGGGGGCAGTGATCTACTGGAGACAGTCCAACAGAGGGCTACAAGGATGCTGAAGGGACTGGAGCACTGCCTGATAAGGAGAGGCTGAGAGCCCTGGGGCTGCTTAGTCTGCAGAGGATAAGACTGAGAGCGGATCTGAGCAATGTCTATCAATAGCTGAGGGCTGGGGGTCAGGAAGGAAGGGACAGGGACAGCCTCTGCTCACTTTTTCCCTGGCATAGGACAAGGGGCAAGGGATGGAAAATGCAGCACAGGAAGCTGCACTTCAACACAAGGAAGAACTTCTTGACTGTAAGGGTCCCAGAGCACTGGCACAGACTGCCCAGAGAGGTTGTGGAGTCTCCTTCTCTGGAGCCTTTCCAGCCTTGTCTGGATGTGTTCCTGTGTGACCTGCTCTAGATTCTCTGGTCCTGCTCTTGCAGGGGAGTTGGACTGGAAGGTCTCCTGAATTACCTTCCAACTCCCCACATTCTGTGAGCCTGTGATCTGTGATCCTATGACCCCAGTGTGAACTGTGAAATATACTCTGGTCACAGCACTGGATGAAGACAACCTGAGAATATTAGGAGAGCTGAATTCTCATGAGACCTCTTTGCATTGGCAAATTGCTTTCTAGTCTGCTACCTTTCCATTCTGCATATCTGTTATCGGAGATTAGTCCCAAATGAGCCTTTTTCAAGAACAGTTCTGCACTCTAACTGGAGGCCTTATTTCAGCCACTACTAAAACATGAGGCAGAAGTGGTTGCTGGCAGCCCAGAAGGCAATGGTGTCCTGGGCTGCATCAGATGCAGTTAGAACAGCTTGATGAGGGAGATGATTCTACCCCTCTGCTATGGTGAGACTCCAACTGGAGTCTTGTCTTCCATCCTGGGGCCCCTAACATAAGAAGGACATGGAACTGCTGGAGTGGGTCCTAAAGAAGCCATGATCAGATCAGAGACTGGAGAACCTCCCCTGTGGGGGCAGACTGAGAGAGTTGGGGCTGCCCAGCCTGGAGAAGAGAAGGCTTCAGGCAAACCTTAGAGCAGACTTCCAGTACCTGAACTGGGCTACAGGAGAGCTGGGAAGGGACTTCTGAGAAGGCCTGTGAGTGACAGGATGAGGGGGAATGGATTGAAGCTTAAGGAAGGCAGATTTAGACTGGACATTGGGAAGAAATTCTTGATAGTGAGCATGGGGAGACACTGGCACCTGTTGCCCAGGAACATTTTGGATGTATACTTCCTGGAGGTGTTCAAGAACAGGCTGGATGAGCAACCTGGTTGGAAGGTATCCCTGTGCATGGCAGGGGGTTGGCAGTAGACGATCTTTAATGTCCCTTCCAAAATAAACCATTCTGTGATTCTATGAGATTTATATGCATATAGAACTGAAATTTAGCTGAAAATAGGAATTTCTCTGTCATAGCTAAGGGATCTCACACCTCGAAAGGATATTCCCTATCAGAATCTAAGCAGAAGTATTTTGGTGTATTACATTATATTACAGTATTGCTGTTTAATATCTCTTTGGCATGCATCAAATAACATAAGATTCATTAAGATGAAATGACATAACAAGTTATGGCCAAAAATCCCCAGAGATTTGTAAATGAAAGGCAATATGGACAGAGGAATGGAGTGCAGCCTCAGCAAGTTTGCAGATAGCACCAAGTTCTGTGGCACAGTCGACTTGCCAGAGGGCAGGGATCCATCCAGAGAGACCTGGACAGGCTGGAAAGGTGAGCCCAGGCCAACCTCATGAAATTCAACAAGGCCAAGTGTAAGGTCCTGCACCTGGGTGGACACAATCCGAAGCACAACTCCAGGCTGGGTGGGGAATGACTGAGAGCAGCCCTGAGGAAAAGGACCTGGGGGTCTGGGCTGATGAAAAGCTCAACATGAGCCTGCAATGTGAGTGCAGCCCAGACAGCAACTGTGTGCTGGGCTGCAGCAAGAGCAGGGCAAGGGAGGGGATTCTGCCCCTTTGCTCTGCTCTCCTCAGACCCCACCTGGAGTAGTGTCTGCAGTTCTGCAGCCCCCAACAAAAGCAGGACATGGAACTGTTGGAGCAAGTCCAGAGGAGGCCACAAAGATGCTCAGAGGGCTGCAGCAGCTCTGCTATGAGGACAGGCTGAGATGGTTGGGGAAGGCTTCCAGGAGACCTTGGAGTGGCCTTCCAGTATCTGAAGGGGGCTACAGAAGGGCTGGGAAAGGACTATTTACAAGGTCTTGCAATGACAGGATGAGGAGTGATGGGTTTAAACTGGCAGAGGGGAGATTGAAACTGGATGTTAGGAAGAAGTTCTTTTCAGTGAGGGTGGTGAGACACTGGCACAGGTTGCCCAGGGAGGTTATGGCTGCTCCCTCCCTGGAGGTGTTGAAGGCCAGGTTGGATGAGGCCTTGAGTGACCTGTTCTAGTGGGAGGTGTCCCTGCCTATGGCAAGGGGTTGGAACTGGATGATCTTTGAGGTCCCTTCCAACCTAAATCATTCTATTATTCTATGATTGTATGAAGAAGCATTTGGTAGCATCTGTGGTCATCTGGTTATTGTGGAGAGATCCCATCTGTGTGAAAGAGCTACAGCACATAGAATTATAGAATGGTTTGGGTTGGAAGGGACCTACAGATACCTGAAAGGAGGTTGTGGAGAGGTTGGTTCTGGTCTCTGTTCACAGGTAATCAGTGACAGAACAAGAGGGAATGGCCTCAAGCTTCCCCTGGAGAGGTTTAGACTGGACAGTAGTAAACATTTTTCATGGTAAGAGTGGTCAGGCACTGGAATGAGCTGCCCAGGGAGGTGGTGGAGTCCCCAGTCCTGCCCATGTTTAAAGGTTGTTTGGATGTGGTGCTTGGGGATATGGTTTAGGGTTCACCTTATAGAGCAGCTTAATGGTTGGATCTTGATGATCTTCAGTGTGATGGTTCGGGAATTATCTGCTCCCCTACACACACATTTTGAAATCACCCAACTAGACTCAGCCAGCTGCAAGTTAATGAATGATGCTTTAAATTTACAGCTAGCACAATATACAAGCAGGTATTTACAACATTTTACAGATATTTACAGCCATATACAGTAAAAAGGTAATACAGAAACACCACACTCCTCTCAGAGATCAGAGTCCCCATGTGGGGCTCCCAACCACCCTTCTACCTCCTCTCCACCCACCAATCTTATCCCAGAATCTGTCTTACATGCCAGGTAAACAAGGAAGATCATCCAGGAGGGTTAGAAGCAGAAATTGATTATTTGGGTTACACAGATCTATCTAGAAGGCAAGGAGAGGGAGAGACCAACGACCAGAGTGACTCTGTCTTATCTATGTTTGTGTCTTTGCATCTCAGCAAATCAATGAGTGAAGTAGACATCACCATTGTTTTCTTTTTTCACAGCCTATAATCTAATTTTTCTCAATAAAATATTCCAATTAGCCTGAATTCAGCACACTCAGTGACTTTTCCAACCTGAATGTTTTGGTGTGTGATCTTCTGGTTCCAACTGCCTGCCATGGGTAGGGACACCTCCCACACTTTTAGGGAGGGAGATGAATTTTTGCTTTCTTTTTACTTGCTGTTCTTTACTTACACTTTACTTACTGTTTGCTTACTGTTCTTTATTAGCATTTTTGCCCTTACTGTTTATAGATCTGATCAGTAATTAAATATTTTCAGTATTTATTTAAAGAAATTACTTTATGTAAATATTTCAAGGGCCAAAATTATGATATATGAAAATATGAAAATATGAAAAGCCTGTACCATACCCTAGTGTGTGACAAATACTATGACACAGGACTCAGATGGCAAATACTACTTTCTCTCTCATTCTCCAGTGTGCTTTGGAGAACTGTGTCCAGAGAGCACTTGGATGTTTTAACCTTCCATCAGTCTTCTGGCTGAAAGCAGGAAGCAAACTGAACTCCAATGTTTTGCCATTAAAATTACCAAAGTTCCTTTAAAAAAAAAAAATTAAATCCCTGTTTTAAAAACAAAAATAATTTTAAAACTCTGTTTCGAGCTGGGGATTAGAGCAGGCTGGGAAGACAATTTCATGCTGGAAAGACCATTTCATCCAAGGCAGTCATCTCCTGCCAAACAAGAAGCTGAAAATCTTTGGAATGAATTTCTGGGTTTTCAAAGGTAGGCCATGGGGATTGCTTTGTATTTGTGTGAACAAGGAAGATAAAGGAATCAGGTCTGTAGCTCAGGCTTGTCCAGGGGGCTGAGTGACCTGCAGGTGTCCAGCTAAGGGCTGGTGTGACATTTTCTCACCACTCATCATTTCCCTCTCTCTCTCTCTTCTAAAAAGTTAATTCCATGTTGTAACAGAAGTAAGGAGAAAGGAAGTCGTAACCATTGGAGTTTTATTTGGAAGTTTGTTAATAAGATCAGCTCTAGGGTATCCCAGGCTTATGTGTGTTTGGTTTGGCTCCATCCTGGCAGGGGCACAGGTATTTTCATCAGGCTCTGCACTAGCCACTCCAGAAACAGTAAAACAGCTCCTCAGAGGCCAGGCTAGCCGTGATGTGGCTGGGATGTGTGCTGTGACCCACCGCCGGCTTTGGCAGTAGCTGCAGGTTTACTGCAGGACCTGCCACCAGATCTGATCTCTGAGTCAACCTCTAAAAAAGCTCCTTGCAGAGCTGTTAAGAAATGTTCAACTTCACAAACAGAAGCTTTGCTTCAGTGCAGGCCATTTCCTTCCTTTTTTCCTTACAGTACCACCCATCACACCCGACTGAGTTCATAAGCAGAGCACCGTGCAGGGGCTTTCAAAATGAAGGGAGAGCTGCCAATGCATGTGGCTATGCCTTCACTTTGGGTTGTGAACTGGCTGAAGGAATGAAATCACAGACAGAAGAAAGAAGTCTGATATAGGACAGCATCTAGTTGGAGGTCTGTGTCTAGTAGAGTACTTCAAGTGCCAGAACTGGGACCAGAATTGTTCAGTATATCCATCAACAACTTGGAGGGCACAGGGGGCACTGTCAGCAAGTTGGCTGATGACACCAAACTGGGAGAAGTGGCTGACACCCCCTCAGATTGTGCTGCCATTCAGCCAGATCTGGGCAGGCTGAAGACCTGGGCAGGAAGAAATTGAATTACATCCGACAAGGACAAAACCGTGCACAGTTCTGGAGCCCCCAACACAAGAAGGACATGGAACTGTTGGAGCAAGTCCAGAGGAGGCCACAAAGATGCTCAGAGGGCTGCAGCAGCTCTGCCGTAAGGACAGGCTGAGAGATTTGGGGCTCTGCAGCATGGAGAGCATGGAGAAGAGAAGGCTTCCAGGAGACCTTGGAGTGGCCTTCCAGTATCTGAAGGGGACTACAGGAGGGCTGGGGAGGGACTATTTACAAGGTCTTGTAATGCCAGTATGAGGAGTAATGGGTTTAAAGTGGCAGAGGGGAGATTGAAACTGGATGTTAGAAAGAAGATGTTTGCAGTGAGGGTGGTGAGACACTGGCACAGGTTGCCCAGGGAGGTTGTGGCTGCTCCCTCCCTGGAGGTGTTGAAGGCCAGATTGGGTGAAGCCTTGAGCAACCTGTTCTAGAAGAAGATGTCCCTGCCTATGGCACAAAGTGTGTGGAGAGGGTGAGGGTGGAACTGGATGATCTTTGAGGTCCTTCCAACCTAAATCATTCTATGATTCTATGACAAAAGTGGAGTCTTGCATCTCAGAATGAACAACTCCGTGGACTAGGATAGGTTGGGTACTGATCTCTTGGAGAGCAGCAGAGGGTACAGGGACCTGGAAGATGACCATGTATTAGATGGGATGTGGATAGGAGGTTGAGAGATGTCCTACTCCTCCTCTGCTCTGCCCTGGTGAGGCATCTGGAATACTGTGTGCAGTTTTGGGTCCCTCAGTTCAAGGACATTTAAGCTGGAAAACGAGAGACTTAGACTGGAGATTAGGAAGAAATTCTTCCCAGTAAGGGTGATAAGACTGGCACAGGTTGTCCAGGGAGGCTGTGGGTGCCCCCTTCTTGGAGGTGTTCATGGCCATGTTGGATGAGGCCTTGAGTGACCTGGGCTGGTGGGAGATGTCTCTGCCCATGGCAGCGGGGTTGAAACTAAATGGTTTTCAAGGTCCCTTCCAAAACAAACCATTCTGTGATTCTGATCCTGTTATGAAGTTAAAGCTGAATTTTAGCAGCACTAAGCAATGAACCAGTTTAAAGACTGAGAAGTAAAACAGTAAAATATGCTGTAATACAACAGCAACTTGATTACAGAGTTGAGAATGAGCAGCATCACCCTGTCTTGATCTGAGGTATCCTAAATCAAGATACTTGTAGATGTATAAAAACCCAAGCACAGAAGCACATACAGACCGACAGGAATATTTTGATGCAGAGAAACGTAACCAGGCACCCAGATCGGTAAAGGTCAGTGTATGTACAACTACCCGAAGGGGCATCAGGGAGAGGCTGCTGCTGGCCTCTTCTCACAGGTAATTGGAAAAAGAACAAGGGGGAATGGCCTCAAGATGAGGCTGAGGAGGTTTAGATTGGACATTAGGAAAAAGTTTTTCACCTGGAGAGTTGTCAGGCACTGGAATGAGCTGCCCAGGGAGGTGGTGGAGGCACCCACCCTGGATGTGTTTAAGGGTGGTTTGGATGTGGTGCTTGAGAGATTTGCTTTAAAGTGAATCTTGTAGAGTAGGGTTGGACTTGGTGATCCTGAGGGGCTTTTCCAACCTGGATGTTTCCGTGATTCTGTATAATCAAGCACATAGAGAGGTAGAGAGTTGTATGGGAGAGGCTTAACTCTTTGTGTTTGAAGTAAATGCTCACAATGTAAATCCTCAATGGGCAATAACTGAGTCTTGCGCAGGTTGAGTCACCCTATCCTCTTATGAGCATTACCAGCAGACAATAATAGAATCACAGAATGGTCTGGTTTGGAAGGGACCTCCAAAGATCATCCAGTCCAACTATCCTCCGCCAAAGTCAGCAAGGACATCCTTAACTTGATCAGGTTGCCCAGAGCCCATCAAGCTTCACCTTGAATATCTCCAGGTGCCCCAACCACCTCCCTGTGCAACCTGTTGCAGGGTTCCACTACTCTCCTAGTAAAACCTTGTTCCTAACATCCAATCTCAATCTGCTCTGCTCTAGTTTGAAAGCATTGCCCTCATCCTGTCTCTGCAGGTCTTTGCAAATTGTCTTTGCAAACAGTCTCTCTTTATCATTCTTGTAGCCCCCTTCAGGTACTGGCAGGTTGCTATTAGGTCTTTTGGAGCCTTCTCTTCTCCAGGCTGAACACCCCCAGCTCCATCAGCCTGTCCTCCTAGCAGAGCTGCACCAACTCCCGATCATCCTCATGGCCCTCCCCTGGACCCACCTCATCAGGTCCATGCCCTTCCTGTGCAGAGGGCTCCGGAGCTCATGACTCCAGGAGATGGAGTACCCCAGGTGAGGTCTCGCCAGAGCAGAGTTAAGTGGCAGAATCACCTCTCTGGACCTTCTGGCAATGCTGCTTTGGATGCAGGCTACCTTCTGGGCTGCAAGTTCACATTCATGTCCAGCTTCTCATCCATCAACACCCAAAGTCTTTTTCCACAGAGCTGCTTTGGATGCAGACTACCTTCTGGGCTGCAAGTTCACATTCATGTCCAGCTTCTCATCCATCAACACCCAAAGTCTTTTTCCACAGAGCTGCTTTGGATGCAGACTACCTTCTGGGCTGCAAGTTCACATTCATGTCCAGCTTCTCATCCATCAACACCCAAAGTCTTTTTCCACAGAGCTGCTTTCTATCCTGAGAAGCATCCCAGGGCTGGGAAGGTGCTGCTTACAGCCTGCTGCCATCCACAATTGCTCACATGGTTTTGCTTAGGAGCACTATTTACAAGGTCTGAAATAATACCCTTTTCTTCAGGTACTTCCCTATTGTCTGCCAGTTGTGCATTCCCAGAACTTGCTAGATTTGGGGGTTTTGGTATCCTCATGTACAGGTGACTAAGCTGTCAGAAGGTCAATTGATTGCAGTTATTGTCCCTAAAGAGTAGGAGAAGTAGGAGCCAGTTGCAAAAGCCTCAGTGCTCTGCCCACTGCTTATGATCTGTACTATGTTGTTAGCAGGTGACAGATAGTCATTATTGACCCCAGAGACTAGAAATAGGAACCAACTACATCAAGGGTGCTCCATAATGGTGTGGTCCACTGCTTACAATCTGCTCTAGGCTGTCAGAAGGTAGCAGATTGTTGTCGTTATCCCCAAAGGGGAGGAAAAGTATGAATCAGTTAAATCAAAGAGGTGTACACCTCCTTTCACCCCAAAGGGTTCTTGTGTGGCCCAGCTACAGGGAGTTAAGCCATGTACAGTACGGCCCAAGAATAGGGGACAGTCCTCCATGCTGTCAATCTGGTAGACTCCCATCCTTTCCTGGGAGCAGCCGAGGAATGCTACTACCAGCTAAGTGCTACTTCTCTGCAGTTGTGCTGGTTTGAGGCTAATTGGAGTATTTTAGTGAGAGAAATTAAATGATTTGCTCTGAAAATAAAACAATAGTGAAGTCTGTACCATTCATTTGTTCTGCTGCGAGATATAAAAACAAGAAACGTGAACAAAGTCAGTCTCTGTCTGCTGCTGCTCAATTCACCGATTCCTCTGCCTGGACTTGTGTCCTGGTATGGGTGTGATTACTGCCCGGAGTTGGTTCGGCTCCTGGGGTCCCCCTCCCCCTTCCGTTGCAAGGTCCAGAATGGGGTGCAGGGGAGGCACACCACATGGCCCCAGAACCAGGAGACCTCAGGCTGCACGTACAAATCATGCGCCCAAGTCAGGTGATCTGTGCTGTGTCTTAAGGTGTTGAGAAACCCACCCCTGGGCGCGGGACTATTTTGAACCAATTGGCCATTCAGTGGATGCTAAGTGCCTATTGGTCAGTTCCACGCTCTCCTAATGGGGTATTTAAGGAGGGTACAGCGGCCGTTAGTTTCTTTTCTTCTCCTCCGTCTAGTGCTGGGAGGAACTCCAGCCTCACCCCTGTCCAGCATCAGCCACGTGCTCGGCAGCAGCAGCAAACAGCAGCAGGCATCACAGTTTATAACAAAGCGGCAAAACCCTTCTCTTTTCCTTTCTATTCAGGATAAATCCGTCCTTCTCTCCCCTTCCTCGGGAAGAAACATTGTACCTACCGTGCGTTTAGGGGCCTTTTGTAAGTGTAGTTGGAATTGCATTTGTATTCAGGCTCTCTGTTCTCTAAGTTCTGACAGTTTAAACTGTTTATTCTGTGTTTCAAGCGATTTTGTGCATTTATTCCTGCCAACCGCGCATCCAAAGAACCCAGGGGGAATTATTCCGGACCCCCTCCGCGATTATCAATAATAATTAAAATTGATATTCGTGACAACCTGTGTAACTCAAACTAATTATTCTGCTTCTAAGTGCTCATCTGGCTTCCTGCATCTCACCCTTTGCACGTAAGAGATTCTGAGATGAAGGAGGAGGAGTGGAAAGAAGGAGAGGAGTTGGTTTGAAAGCCCTCCTGGGTAGTTCTGCTGTTCAGAAGGGGTTTTGTATTTCTGTATTACTTTTGACTTGTATACAGTTGTAAATACCTGTATATATTTTGTGTATGTGCTTGTAAATTGTGCCACACTGTAAATACAGCTTCATTCCTTAACTTCCATTTGGCTGGGTTAGTCTGATGAATTCCTGGGGAGGGGGTGGGAAACTCCCAAACTACCACACCAGAGCAGCTTTAGCAGCTGGCACAGTATGGGGGGAGATTTAGAAGCTGCTATAAAAATTGATCCAGCCTGCTCTGAGCTCCCAGAGGCCCCAGGTGGATCAGATTTTTTGAGTGGTAGCTCAGGAGTCCAACTTAGAAGGAATTTAATAGTTAGCTCTCTTAGACACCTTTGAAACTCCCAGTCTTAAAACTGAACTGGATACTAAAAATATGTATGTTTTTTTAAAAGCTTTTGAGAATGGCTCCAAGCTGCTGTCAACAAGCCCACTACAACAGATGGAACCTCATCTTAAGTCTTAACTCTGCGAGGTGTCTTCCATCCTTCCTGCTCTCCTCTCCACAACTGTGCTGTGCTGTTCCAAACACAGAACACTCGCTGGATATTTTCTCTGCAACATTTGGCTGTCTGTCAGAGTGAGAGCAATGTTAGGTGTAAATCGCAAGAGCACTTGTTCCAAATGAAATATTATTTTTGTACTGGGTCTCAAGCTATTCCCTCATGTATCAGCTGTTCCCATGCACACCACCACCAGAACATCTGTTCAAAAACAATCTGTTTATTTTATTACATCTCCCGGAGCTGTACTTTGTGAAAGCACACAACAATACCAGGAAAGGGAGAAGGCTTCTTACTTCTTTGGGTTTGTGCATATGACTTAATCTGAGGACACAAAGCCTGCCTGATCAGTTCACACTGCTGTGTTGTTTGGTGCAAAGCAAAGCAAACAAGGGGGAGTCTGAGGATGAGAAGATGCTGTTTCTCAGGATCACCAAGGAGAAACGGGCAGCTAACTCAATTTAATAAACTGCTACAATCATAGATTCATGGAATGGTTTAGGTTGGAAGGTGCCTCAAAGATCATCCAGTTCCAACACCCTGCCATAGGCAGGGACACCTCCCACTAGAACAGGTCACTCAAGGCCTCATCCAACCTGGCCTTCAACACCTCCAGGGAGGGAGCAGCCATAACCTCCCTGGGCAACCTGTGCCAGTGTCTCACCACCCTCACTGCAAAGAACTTCCTCCTAACATCCAGTTTAAACCTCCCCTCTGCCACTTTAAACCCATTACTCTTCATCCTGGCATTACAAGACCTTGTAAATAGTCCCTCCCCAGCCCTCCTGTAGCCCCTTTCAGATACTGGAAGGCCACTCCAAGGTCTCCTGGAAGCCTTCTCTTCTCCAGGCTGAAGGGCCCCAACTCTTATAGCCTGTCCTCATAGCAGAGCTGCTGCAGCCCTCTGAGCATCTTTGTGGCCTTCTCTGGACTTGCTCCAACAGTTCCATGTCCTTCTTGTGTTGGGGGGCTGCAGAACTGTACACAGTGCTCCAGGTGGGGTCTCAGGAGACAATTGTTGTATTATGATGGAGCAGGTCAGTTGCATTTTCTTTGGGCTTTTTTTTGTCCTTTCAGTTGTTTTTTTCTGGCTATTTTCATTTTCTTTCAGTTTGTTTTTTTTTCAAACTAGCAACCTGTAGATTTTTTTTTTAGTAGCTAAATAAAAGATGTATGTTGTAAAATGCTGGGTTCAGTGTTCTATTTGCAGATGACACTAAGGTGGGAGGGAATGTTATCTGCTTGAGGGCAGGAAAGATCTATAGAGGAACCTGACCAAGCTGGATCAGTGGACTGAGGTCAGTGGGATGAGTCCCAGTTCTGGGTCCTGCATTTGGGTCATAGCAACCCCATAAACACTCCTGGCTTGGAGCAAGGTGGCTGGAAACTGTCCAGCAGAGAAAGATCTGGGGGTATTGGCTGACAGCTGGCTGAAGATCAGACGGTTTGTGCCCAGGTGGCCAAGAAAGCCACCACTCCCTGGCCTGGATCAGCAATGTTGTGGCAAGCAGGAACAGAGAAGTGATAGTGCCCCTGTATGGTGGTGAAGTGATGCCTTGAGCCCAGGGTTCAGTTCTGGGCCTCCCATGCCAAAGAAACACTGTCAGGTGCTGGAGCAGGTCCAGATAAGGGCAATGAGGCTGGTGGAGAGTCTAGAGAATAGGGTTCGTGAGGAGCAACTGAGGGACCTGGGATTGTTTAGCCTGGAGAAAAGAAGACTGTAGGCAGACCTCACTGCTCTCTAAAGCTCCCTGCAAGGAGGTTGGAAGGATGTGGGGGTTGGTCTCTTTTCTCTAGTAACAAGTGACCGGATGAGGAAGAACTTCTTTACTGTAAGTGTCCCAGAGCACTGGCATAGGCTGCCCAGAGAGGTTGTAGTCTCCTTCTCTGGAGACTTTCAAGCCCTGTATGGATGCCTTCCTGTGTGACCTGAGCTAGATTCTATGGTCCTATTCTGTCAGAGGGATGGACTTGAAAATCTACGGAGGTCCCTTCCAATGCCTAACATCCTGTGAGCCTGTGATGAGAGGAACTGGTTTCAGATTTCACCGGGGGAGGTTTAGGCTGGAGATTAGAAGACAATTCTTCACTGCAAAGGTTTTCCACCATTGAAACAGGCTGCCCAGGTAGGTGGTTGACTCCCCATCCTAGCAGGTGTTTCAAAGAGGCAGGGATGTGGTCCTGAGTGGCATGGCTTAGTCCCAGCCTTGGTAGAATTAGAGGATGGTTAGACTGGATGATTTTGGAGATCTTTCTAAACTGAAATGATTCTGTGTTGTATTTCTGACACATGAACAGTTAAGTTACATCAGCTGTGGGAGTACTGTGGTATTACTGATGCACTAATTATTACTGCTCTGTATAAAAAATGCACTTAACATAGGGATGAACCTTCTCATGTGACCATGCAGAGATGCTTTATTCACCACAGCATGAAGCAATCCTGAAACTGAAACGAGTTGATCCCTTTTCACCAGGCAGGAAAGGGAGCTCAGTGATAGGTACTCATTTGCCTTATCCATCATCATGACCCTTTGCATTTGAGACTGCTCACATCTCAGCTAGGCAGAAAACAACCTGACCTGCTGTTGCTGGGCAGCAGAGGCCTGTACAGTAACGACTGAAGTTGTTTGCTGTGGCTAGGAGTGAGATCTCTGATTTCTTAGTCAAAAGGAACATTGCATCCAA
The DNA here is from genome assembly GCA_013396835.1 of Psilopogon haemacephalus. Classification (NCBI taxonomy): domain Eukaryota; kingdom Metazoa; phylum Chordata; class Aves; order Piciformes; family Megalaimidae; genus Psilopogon; species Psilopogon haemacephalus. The sequence goes on along the minus strand of VWZI01008171.1, from coordinate 328,114 downwards.
TCCAGCATCATCCATTGCAGGAGTTTACAAAGTGTTTCCAAAAGGCTCAGGCTGAGTCAATAGAACAGGGAATGTCAGACAGCTTTGCTGTTTCTCCAATGTCTATGGTGATAAAAATAGCTGACAGAAGTATGCCTGCTGCAACGGAGCCTAGTTTTATTTTCAGGAAATGCTTTGGAAGGAGAGAAGTGCCCTCACGATGTCAGAGCAAACCTCTTATTTTCTGTACATATTCATTTGCTGCTCCTAGCACCTTCTTACTTCCTCACAGTGCAACTGGTGTGACTGTGTCTGAGCAGTTAGTGTGGCTGAGCCTTGGGACCAGAGATCTTGAAGGAAACCCTGACCATGTCCATGTGCTGCAAGAGCAGCAAGCACCTTTACTTCTGTACTAAGCACTGCAGAGGCCACACCTTAAATGTTGGGATCAGTTTTGGAGCCCTCATTCCAAGAAAGACATTGATGTGCTGGAGTGGGTCCAGAGAAGGGCAGCATAGCTGGGGAAGGTTCTGGAGAACGGCTGCGGGGGAGGGGCTGAAGAACCTGGACATCTTTTGGGTGAACCTTGTAGAGTAAGGTTCTCGGTTGAACTTGGTGATCCTGAGGGTCTTTTCCAACTTGAACATTTCTGGAGAAAAGGAGGCTGAGGGGAGACATTCTCACACTTTACAACTCCTTGAAAGGAGGTTGGAGAGAGGTGGGGGCTGGTCTCTTCTTTCTAGTGACAAGTGACAGGATGAAAGGAAACAGCCACAAGTTTCACCAGGGGAGGTTTAGGATGGGTTTAGGAGAGGTTAGGATCCTAACAGTTTGATGTTAAGAAACATTTCTTGGCTAAAAAAAGCTGTCAGGCTTTGGAACTATTCTTCCTGCAGGGAAGTGGGCATTGCCTGACTTACACTTTTGACTTAGGATTTGTGAGGTGGATCAGATGGGGTTGAAAAAGGGAAAAGGAGGCAGGGGGTTAAGGTCTTCTCATCTGGAGAGGACAAGGAAAGCAGGAGTTGTGAGTGGGAATAAGGGCATGGAACTGAATTCTTCTCATATGCAGGTTGCTTTTTTTTTTTCCAGTGGTCTTTTCTTTATGTGTTCTGTGGAACAGGAGAAAAATAGCAACAGATGAATGCTGAAGGACACAGAAGAAAAGCTAAATCACTTTGTTAGTATGCTAAACAACATGAAGGCCATAACAGTCCAAAATAAACTATTTTTATTGAAAATGGATTTTCAGTACACATCTTTTGGTTAAAGTTTATAAAAATACCCACAGCCCCAACTCTGTGGAAGAAATGTTTTTCCAGCAGGAATTCTCCCTAAACAAACAAAGATTATTTGAGACATTTTCTGCAACTCAGGGCATATCTTCTATGCTAGTTTGGGGGATGAGTTAAATGGATTCTCTTGGAAGACACCTGCAAAATCAGTCCAAAGGCATGAATCATAGAATCATAGAATGGTCTACATTGAATTGGATCTCCAAAGGTCATCCAGTCCAACTTCCCTGCAGACAGCAGGGACATCCTTAACTAGACCAGGTTGCCCAGAGCCCTCATGAGCCTCATCTTGAATATCTCCAGGCATGGAGCCCCAACCACCTCCATGGGCAACCTGTTGCATTGTTCCACCACCTTCATAGTAAAGAACCTGTTCCTAACATCCAATCTAAGTCTGCTCTCCTCTCATTTCCAACCATTGCCCTTGTCCGTCCCTGCAGGCCTTTGCAAACAGCCCCTGTGCAGCCTTCTTGTAGCCCCCTTCAGGTACTGGCAGGCTACTATCAGGTCTGCCTGGAGCCTTCTCCTCTCCAGACTGAACACCCTCAGCTCCTCAGCCTGTCCACCTCCTGATCATCCTGAGTCTGAATCACCTCTCTGGATCTGCTGGAACAGATGAAACCTGACTTGAGATTTTTTTGCTGGTAGGGCCACAAGGTGCAGCCATTTTTAATCTTTAGTTAAAGTAGGAGGGTTTCTGTCAGTGTCATCTCTTCATACATGAATAGTCTACCTACCTCCTTATTTCTCCTTTTATTTGTTGGTGACACATTGCAATGATGTAGGATGTGGACCATCTTCTGATGGCTCATGATAGCTCAAGAGATTGGAAAGCTTTGACTTCATCAAAAGAAGCATCTTCTGAGACCCCATCTGGAGTGCTGCATCCAGCTCTGGGGCTGCCTGCATAAGATATGGAGGTGCTTGAGTGTGTCCAGAGGAGGGCCGCAAAGATGATGAGGCTGAGAGACCTGGGGTTGTTCAGTCTGGAGAACAGAACATCGCTCTTACAAGGAGAGCCTGATGGAGCTGGAGCTCTTTAACTTGGAGGAGACTGAGAGGTGACCTCATCAATCTTTATAAATATGTAAAGGGTGAGAGCCAGAGGGATTGAGCCAGACTCTGCTGGGTGATGCCTGATAACAGGACACGGGACAATGAGTGGAAGCTGAGGCATAGGAAGTTCCATGAAAACATGAAGAGGAATTTTTTCAGTGTGAGGGTGCCAGAGCGCTGGAACAGGCTGCCCAGGAGGGTTATGGAGTCTCTCTCTCTGGAGATATTCAAACCCTGCCTGGATGTGTTCTTGTGTCTGGTCTAGGTGATCCTGCTCTCGCAGAGGGAGGTGGACTAGATGAGCTTTGGAGGTCCCTTCCAGCCCCTGGCATTCTATTCTGATGCTACGAAAAGAGAAGGATTGTGTAGGCTTTATAGGGGCCTTCCAGTACATAAAGAGGAGCTTATAGGAAAGATGGTGAGGAACACTAAATCAGAGAGTTCAGTGATAAAATGAAGGGAGATGGTTTAAACTGAAAGAGAAGGGATTTAGACTCAGTGTTAGGAAGAAATCCTTTGTTGTGAGGGTGGTAAGACACTGGCACAGGTTGCCCAGGGAGGTTGCAGATGCCCCCTCCCGGGAGGTGTCCAAGGCCAGGTTGGATGAGACTCCGAGCAGCCCAGGCTAGTGGAAGGTGTTCCTGCTCACAGCAAGGGGTTTGGAACCAGATGATCTTCCAGGTCCCTTTAAAGAACCATTCTACAATACTATGACTGTTCAGTCATTGCCACAGAAGAACAAAGTCATTAGGAAAAGGCTGCTGATCCTGCCTTCTAGCCCTGGAAAGGCAGTTGAGGGGCTGTGTGGGCTATGGATTTCATATTATACCTGCTCGCTTGACCACCTTGGAGAAACTCAGAAGCCCAGATCTTTGCTACTGGCGCCAGGACCTATAACAAGGACATTGGCATGAGAAAAGTCAGAAATACTGCCAAAAGACATAAGCTTCCACATTGAGGCCCAGGAACCTGAGTTTTATGCAAAGAGTCAGTAAAGAGGATTCAAGAGTTTTAGGTGGGCGAACTTGGAACAGGTCTAGCAGCAAAACAAAATCATTTCCATATGTTCAAAAAAGGGAGTGAAGGTTTGAGAAATGGGCTGCAGGGTAAGAAATACACCAGTAAGGAGGGATACAGTAGACTGGAGAAGCTGAGGAGAACAAAAGAAAGAGAAATGAAAGCTGGTGGAGGCAAAAGACAGTTTCTGAGGACATATAGAAAGAGTCCTTTTTGAATGGGAGTTGTGGCAACCAGAAGATATTTGCCATGACGGGAGATGTGCTGACAAATTGGCAAAAACTAAACCTCTGTTTCATTATAGACAGAGAATTAAATCAACTTTAAAAAACATTGACAAAGGAGAAGGGAATTTCTCTGGTTCTAGGAGAGGCAGTCCAAAGACAGAAAATAACATTAAAGTGTTTGAAATTAGCAATTCTGTAAATAAATGACTGGGAGTTGTCTATGTAGGCAACTTGGTCAGCAGCATGGAGAGACAGAAGAATTGGACAGGCTGCAGAGCTGGGCACAAGCCAACCTTGTGAAGTTCAGTGGGGTCAGGTGCAAGGTCCTGCACCTGGGTCAGCACAATCTTGAGCACAAATCCAGGCGGGACAAGAAGTGGCCCAAGAGCAGCCTGGAGGAGAAGGCCTTGGGGGTGTCGGTTGGTGACAAGCTCCCTAAGAGCCAGCACTGGTCGCTGGCAGCCCAGAGCCAGTTGTGTGCTGGCTGCAGCCAGAGCAGGGAGAGCAACAGCACAGGAAGGGGATTCTGCCCCTCTGCTCTGCATTGCTTGGACCTCACCTGCAGCACTGCCTCCAGTTCTGGTGAGACCCCAGCACAAGAAGGACATGGAGCTGCTGGACAGGTCCAGAGAAGAGCCAGAAAGATAATCAGAGGGCTGGAGAACCTCCCCTATGGGGACAGGCTGAGAGAGTTGCTGCTGTCCAGTCTGGAGAACAGAAGGCTCTGGGGAGACCTTAGAGCAGCCTTCCTGTACCTGAAGTGGGAGTTGGGGAGGGACTTTTACAAGGGCTTGTAAAGACAGGATGAGAGGCAATGTTTTTGAGCTGGAAGAGGGAAGATTGAGACTGGAGATGAGGAAGAAATTCTTGACAGTGAGGGTGGTGAGACACTGGCACAGGCTGCCCAGAGAGGTTGTGGAGGCTACAAGCCTGGAAATGTTGAAAACCAGATTGGATGGGACCTTGTGAAAGCTGCTGTAGTAGGAGATGTCCCTGTCCATGGCAGGGGGTTAAAACTAGGTGATCTTTAAGGTCCCTTCCAATTATTTTACACTTTGATGAACATTTCTGCAAGTGTATAATTTGACTGTTCCTCAAAGAATGCATTTGATGCCAACCTGGCTGCCAGCACTACAGTGACCTCATTTCTTCTTCTAGGCTTAGTCTTTGTGTATCCAGAGTTCTTACATGTGCCAAGTTTGCACTGATCAGAACTAACAAAAACCAAACTCTTTAATTAAATAGGAATTGTTTTCAACAGTAAGTACAATTTTTATAGAATTGTAGAATGGTTTGGGTCAGAAGGGATCTCCAAAGGTCATCCAGTCCAACCCCCCTGCAGTCAGCAGGAGCATCTTCCACTAGATCAGGTTGCTCAGAGCCTGTTGAGTCTGAGCTTGAACAGTTCCAGGGATGGGGCTTCAACTACCTCTCCAGGCAACCTGTTGCATTGTCCCAGCACCCTCATGGTTCAGAGCTTTTTCCTAATATCCAATCTAAATCTGCTCTTGTCTCATTTCAAACCATTGCAAACCTCTGGAAACTGTATCTCTGCAGCCTTCTTGTACTCTTCAGGTACTGGAAGGCAACTATTAGGTCTCCCCAGAGCCTTCTCCTCTCCAGGCTGAATGATCCCAGATACCCTAGCCTGTCCTCATAGGAGAAGTGTTCCAGCTTCCCATGATCAACTTCATAGTCCTCCTCTGGACTCACTCCATCAGGTCCATGTTCTTCTAATTGTAAACATTTGTTAAACCACTATTTTTTTTTAATTAGGGTTGTGTAGGATTGAGCTTTTCACTGGAATAGATTTCTTCATGGAACTAACTCAAAGCAGAGGCCGACTTTTCTCTTTCACATAAATTATTCTTTCTAGCAGTAATCCTTTTACATACCTGTATTTCATGCTGCTGTATGGAAGAAGAGAATTTTCACCACAGATTTCCTATCAGGTGTTCCCTGAGAAACTTGTGAGCACCATGAGTAAAAAGAAAGGCAGCAAGGCTTCTATTCCAGTCTCTAACAGCAATGAATCCTACATCAGAGACAAGGACATTCACTCAGTACTCTAATCTCAGTTCAGGGTATCTGATCCCTGGATCAGCCAAAGGGCTGCTATTCAAGAATACTTACACTGTGATGAGTCTTTAAACAGCAAATAAAAAGAAAGCACTTTCTACCAATATTTGCTGGTAGCTTTTGGCTTGGCCACCCTCTGTGCAACTTGAAAAGGTACAAGACTGGCAATGTTAGAAGGAAAGAAATTTGCAGGATTCACAAATGCTCTTGCCACCCAGATGAAACCACTTCCCTCATGTGCTTCCCCTCCATCTTTGTGGTAGCAAATGACAAAAGATTCCAAACTCTCAAACTGAGAGTTTTAATTTCTGTCAGTCTGAACACAAAATTTCCCACTGAGGAAACGCAAAGGGTTTGTTGGGTTTTTAATCAACCCAGAAACATGCCCAGAGTTCATCTGCTACACCCTATGGGTCTCTTGTGCCAAAAGAGCTGCTTATGTCTTAGCTGAAATAGAATCAGGTCCAGCAGGGCTTCTCCACAGTCACAGAATGGTTTGGGTTGGAGGGACCTTAAAGACCATCCAGTTCCAACCCCACTGCCATAGGCAAGGACATCTTCCACTAGACAAGGCTGCTCAAAGCTTTGTCCAACTTTTCAACACCTCCAGCGAGAGGACATCCACAACCTTCCTGGGCAACCTGTTCTGGTGTCCTCACCATAAAAAAATTATTCTTAACCTCTCATCTATGTGTCCCTTCCTCAAGCTTCAGTCTATTGTCCCACAGTCTACCACGAGTTCCTGTGAAAAGAGAGCTCAAGAGCCACCGAAGTTGAAGGTAGCTGCTATCAGCCTCCTGGTTTTGAAGCTGAGTAACGTAAGTGTCTATTCTGTGCCATCTTTCAAGTCCAGACCAAGATCTACCTGAAGAATGAAAGCACCACACCTGAAAGAGAGAGACCAAGAGCAACAGAAGTGGAACTTAGCAGACTCTTTCAGTCTGGTGCAGCTACAGAGTCCTTTACACACTGTAACCATCACAGAATCATAGAACTGTTTCAGTTGGAAAAGACCTCTAGGATCATTCAGTCCAACCATCCACCCAACACCATCATGACCATTAAACCATGTGTGCTGGTTTGACCTAATTGGAGGATTTGGATTAGGAATTGGACTATAGGCTGAGAGGAAAACACATGATGTCACTTCACTCACAGCTTTACTGAGAAAGAAAAAACCACCACACCATGTTCCAAAGTGCCATTCCTCAGGTTTCATGAACATCTGCAGAGATGGGGACTCCACCACCTCCCTGGGCAGCCTGTTCCAATCCCTGACCACTCTTGCAAGAAAGAAATTTTTCCCCATGCCCAACCTAAACCTTCCCTAGCATGGTTTAAGGCCATTCCTCTTGTTTTGATACTAGGCAGAAGGGACCAACCCCCACTCACTCCAGACTGCTTTCAGAGAGTTGCAGAGAGCATCAATGAGAGGTACCAATGGCGATATGCTAGATGCTGTATTGACTCCTCTCATTTCAGAGCAAGCCTCTCATCTTAGCACCACAGGCCCTTCTAATAAGCTCCTCCCCATCCTTTCTGTAAGTCCCCTTCAGATACTGTAATGTAGGAACAGATTTGTATCTGCTGTATCCAAAATCACATGCCACTTGATTGGAAGGAGGAAGAGTAGCAGACTTCTGTTGTAGCAGGACCATTGGGCATGCAGAAGTGCAAGTGTTGTTAGGCCAAGATATCAAGGATAAGCTGCCTGCTGACCAGAGTGTTCAAAAGCAAGAACTGATATGAAACTGTTTCCAGCTACACTCCTTCTGGCCTTGCATTCAGCAATGTAAATGTATGAACCATCCTGACAGAAGGGGCTTCAGTGGGTGGAATCACAGAATGGTTTAGGTTAGAAGTGACCTCAAAGATCATCCATTTACAACCCCCCCATCATAAGCAGGGACACCTCCCACTAGAACAGGTAACTCAAGGCCTCATCCAACCTGGCTTGAACCCCTCCAGAGAGGGAGCAGCCACAACCTCTCTGGGCAACCTGTGCCAGTGTCTCACCACCCTCACTGCAAGGAACTTCTTCCTAACATCCAGTTTCAATCTCCCCTCTGCCACTTTAAACCCATTACTCCTCATCCTGTCATTACAAGACCTTGTGAATAATCCCTCCCCAGCCCTCCTGCAGGCCCCCTTTCAGACACTGGAAGGGCGCTCCAAGGTCTCCTGGAAATCTTCTCTTCTCCAGGCTCAAGAGCCTCAACTCTCATAGCCTGTCCTCACAGCAGAGCTGCAGCCCTCTGAGCATCTTCATGGTCTCGTCTGGACTCACTCCAATAGTTCCATGTCCTGCTTGTATTGAGGGCTCCAGACCTGCACACAGTACTCCAGGTGGGGTCTGAGGAGAGCAGAGCAAAGGGACAGAATCCCCTCCCTTGCCCTGCTGGCCACACTGCTCTTGCTGCAGCCCAGCACACAGTTGCTGTCTGGGCTGCACTCACATTGCAGGCTCATGTTGAGCTTTTCATCACCCCGGCCCCCCAGGTCCTTTTCCTCAGGGCTGCTCTCAGTCATTCCCCACCCAGCCTGGGGTTGTGTTTGGGATTGTGCCCACCCAGGTGCAGGACCTTACACTTGGCCTTGTTGAATTTCATGAGGTTGGCCTGGGCTCACCTCTCCGGCCTGTCCAGGTCCCTCTGGATGGCATCCCTTGCTCCAAGTCTGACAGTTTGTCATCTGGGAGTTCTTCTCCAGTGGCAGAAAGATGCAAGTTCATCCCACAGCAGGTAGGTTTTTAAGAGAAGTGGAAGCAGTGGGTGCTGTAGGTCACCTGCTTTCTGTCTCCATGCTTTTTGTCCCCACTCCCTTGAAGATAAAGGAAAGTGTGGGGATTTTACTAAGTCATATGCAACTTCTACAATGGCAGTATTAGATCCCATGTTAAAATAGAGCTTTATCTTTGCATATTGTATTATGAAACACCTAGGAGTAAACAAAATATTCCAGGAACCATTCTTTCAGCCTTTTTGGGAAGGGGTATTTAGGAACGGCTGCTCTGCTTTTACAGGCTCACACATTAGATCAAGGAGGGGGCAGCCTCTTCTCCTTGGTGGCAAGGGATAGGATCAGAGGAAATGGTTCCAAGCTGCACCAGGGGAGTTTCAGACTGGATGTTAGGAAA
>VWZI01008171.1:216825-314325 GCA_013396835.1 Psilopogon haemacephalus | reverse complement strand
TCAGAGATTGCACTGGGTTGGAAGGGACTCTCAAGGCTCATCTTGTCCAACTTGTCCCCTGAAGTCAGCAGGGACACATCCAAATAAATCAGGCTGCCCAAGGCCACATCTAGTCTGATCTTGAATGTCACCAGGCAGGGGTCTTCAGTGTGTTCCAGTATTTCACCACCCTCACTGTGCAGAGCTCCCTTCTGATGTCCAACCTAACTCTGCCCTGCTCCAGTTCCAAACCATTGCCCTTGGTCCTATCCCACAGGCCCTTCTTAACAGTCCCTCCCCAGCCTTCCTGTAGTTCCCCTTCAGATATTGAAATGTAGCTCTAAGGTCTGCCCAGAGTCTTTCTCCTCCAGGCTGAAAGGCTACAGTTCTTTCAACCTGTCTTTGTAAGAGAGGTGCTCCAGCCCTCTGATCATCTTTGTGGACCCACTCCAGCATCCAGCAGGATATGGAGGTGCAGCTGGAATAAGGAGGCTGTGCCTGCTGCAGCAGTGCTGAAGGTGTATCAGTTGAGATTACCACTTGTCAACTGCTCCAGAAAGAAGGATCCAACCTCTGTGTGGCTCAAGGAGCCTCCTTCTGCTTCTAGCTGATATAAGAATCATGCACAGTCCTGGAAGAGGTGATGAGATCACCAAGATAATAAACTGGCTGCTTCTCACACTGCTTTTCTTTCACCCAACAATAAAGACCAAAGAGTCCTACGGGTTAGAATCACAGAATCACTGAAGCTGGAAAAGACCTCCAAGACCATCCAGTCCAACCATCAACCCAGCACCACAATGCTCACTAAACTACGTCCCAAAGTGCCATGGCCACATGTTTTTTTGGATGCCTCCAGTGATGGTCACTCCACCACCTCCCTGGGCAGCCTGTCTCAATGCATGACCATGCTAACAGGAAAGAAACTTTTCTTACTATCCAACCTAAACCTTCCCTGGCACAACTTGAGGCCATTTCCTCTTGTTCTATTGCTAGTTACGTGGGAGAAGAGTTCAACACCTACGTCACTATAACCTGTTTTCAGGGTGTTGTCAAGAGTGAGGAGGTGTCCTCTCAGCTTTGTTTTCTCCTTGCTAAACCCCACCCCAGCTCCCTCAGCTTCTCCTCACCAACCCTATTCTTCAGACCCTTCACCAGAGTTGTTGCCCTTCTCTGGACATGCTCCAGCCCCTCAATGTCTTTAGGTTAGTAAATAGGCTTTTAGGACACCCCCCCCACACACACACATGCCCACCCGCCCCATTTAATGGCTTTGATAGTACTCTAATGGGCTCTCAAGAACATCTGGAAAACTCAGAAAATGGACACTCCATGCATGTTAAGCCTCTAGCAAGACACATTCCAGCATTTGCAACTGTGCATTTTTGGAAAACCCTGCAGTTACGAACATCTTAGGCCCTGCGAATTTGGGGTTTCAGTTTCTCCTAATTGTAGCTTACCCTCCTGAGGGATGCAGGGCATGTTATAAAACAGGCCAGGACAGCTGAAAGGTTCAGATTGCTAGTGAAAGGAGCTGAAAAGTATTGTTATTATAATCTCACTCTTGTAAGTCAGCTTCATAGTATCTGGAGCAGGGTATATTCCAGAGGTTAGAGCTGTCATGCCTGACGTGTCAGCTCCTTGTGTAAGCAATTTGCAGTTGCTTAGTTGGGAAAAACTAAAAAAGCAAGAGCTAACCCTACAGTCTTCACCACACAGCCTACGTTCACCTAAGCCACTCATGCTGGTAAGCTGAAAGTACACCCAGAGCTCTGGGGCTTGCAACAAGGGCTGCAGCACCTCTGCTGTGGGGATAGGCTGGCAGAGCTGAGGCTGTTCAGTCTGGAGAAGAGAAGACTCCAGGGAGACCTTAGAGCTGCATTTCAATATCTGAGGGAGACCTACAGGAAGGCTGGGGAGGGACTGTTCAGAAGGGCTTGTGGCAATAGGTCAAGGAGCAGTGGTTTGAAACTGGAGTAGGGTAGAATACTTTGGACATTAAGAGGAAGTTCTTCACAGTGAGGGTGGTGAAATACTGGAACAGGTTGCCCAGGAATGTGATTGAGGCCCTGTTCCTGGAGACATTGAAGATCAGACTAGATGTGGCCCTATGCAGCTTGCTCTAGCTGGAGGTGTCCCTGGTGAGCACAGGAGGGTTGCACAAGATGCCCTTTGAGGGTCCCTTCCAACTCAATGCCAGCAGTGTATCTGTGACACAAGGTGTTTTCAGGTGCTGTGGCAAAAATATCATAGAATGATAGAATCATAGAATGGTTTAGGTTGGAAGGGACCTCAAAGCTCAGCCAGTTCCAACCCCTTGCCATAGGCAGGGACACCTTCCACTAGAACAGGTCACTCAAGGCCTCATCCACCCTGGCTTTCAACACCTCCAGGGAGGGGGCAGCCACAACCTCCCTGGGCAACCTGTGCCAGTATTTCACCACCCTCACTGCAAACACCTTCTTCCTAACATCCAGTTTCAATCTCCCCTCTGCCACTTTAAACTCATTACTCCTCATCCTGTCATTACAAGACCTTGTAAATAGTCCCTCCCCAGACCTCCTTTAGCCCCCTTCAGATACTGGAAGGCCACTCCAAGGTCTCCTGGAAGCCTTCTTTTCTCCAGGCTGCAGAGCCCCAACTCTCCTAGCCTGTCCTCATAGCAGAGCTGCTGCAGCCCTCTGAGCATCTTGGTGGCCTCCTCTGGACTGGCTCAAACAGTTCCATGTCCTTGTATTGGGGACTCCAGACCTGTAAACAGTAAATCATATCATATTCTCCAGGAGAGTAGTCTTCCTGCAGTGGAATCTAAGACAAGGAAATCTTTAAGGTTGGGAAAAACCTCTAAGTTCATCAAGTCTAACCATCGACCCAACGCCACCCTGTCCACCAAAGCACATCTCAAAGTGCCACGGCCACACATTTTTTGACTCCACCACCTCCTCAGCAGCCTGTTCTAATGCTTGACCTTGGGATCCAAGATGCCAGCATCTCTTTCTACAAGCATCTTCTTGCTGTGTCTCATGTCTAAGCAGCTTTGCTCGGTGCAAAACTACTCTGCTCCATGTTCTGCATCTTTGGGCAGATCTGCATGCATTATTTTTGCTTCTATCTAGCTCTTCCTATTTGGGATAGTTTAGTTTGCCCAAGTTTTATTAGAGTTGGTTTCTCTGGGCATCAAGCCCAGTTTCTGTTTAACTTTGCTCTCTGAAATCTGTACAGCTGCCCAGATGTGCTTTCCAAAAAGACAAAAAAAAAAAAAANAAAAAAAAAAAAAAAAAAAAAAAAAAAAAAAGTAAAGGGGGTGTTGGAGGGGGTTGGCTGGAGAAGAGCTTTATACATCCATTTTAAAAAGTGATCATCTTGTAGAGTAGCAGAAAGGATAATTGATAAACCCACTGAATGCTTTTTTATGGTTTATAGCAAAACTAAAGCTCCATTATTGTTTGGGACTCCTGTTTACAATACTGACACAAGTGCTGACTCGGTGGAAGCGAAAAAGACAAAGACTACACAAGAAAGGTTTAATATTTGAACATTCATCTGCAGTCATCACTAAGCAGAAGGTCAAATACCTTTAGGTTAAAGTGGATGTTTCTGAACTAAGTCAGAGCCACACTTCAATTATTCCACTCCCCCCCAGAATTAAGGTTTGTGGAGCAGTGCAAGACAACAAGGGCCTGGCAGCTTTCACTGGAGCTGGAGTAAAAGTTTCAACAGGATGTACAGCTTTAAGGAGCAGAATAGTACAACTGTGTGTAGCAACAAGAAAGCAGCTGTCAAATGAGCTGTTTCAAGAGAGATGTCAGGAAACGTGGAATAGCAAAGCAGGGACTGCACCCAAGAAGGAGGGGCCAAAGCAACAGAAGTCAAAGCAACAAGTGACCCCATTAAATTATGATCAAAGAGTGGTTATTGCTGTGTTTGTTTAGTGCCACAAGTGACATCATGAGCTGACATTACCAATAGGTTACCACTTTCCCAGCAAACAGTAGAAGAAAAAGGTTGGGAATATCTTTTATCAAAGGCTGGCTATAACACTTCTTGGTTTTTGAAGAAAACTCCTCAGTCCTGAGATTGACCTGTGACATAGGGGAAATGGCAGGTGCTATAGACACAGAAAGAATCAGAAAGGCTAAAAAAAAAAAGAAAGTTAGGGTCACAGAATCACACAGAATCATCCAAATTAGAAAAGATCCTTGGGATCATCAAGTCCAGCCATTAATCCTACTCTATTCTATCCCTAAACCATATCCCCAAGCACCAAATGCAAACAACCCTTAAACACAGCCAGGGTTGGGGACTCCACCACCTCCCTGGGCAGCTTATTCCAGTGCCTGACTGCTATTGCTGGGGAAAAAAAAAAAGTTTCCTAATGTCCAGCCTAAACCAGTGCCAATGTCCAGTAACAGCTTGAGGCCATTCCCTCTTGTTCTATCACTAATTACCTGTGAGAAGAGACCAGCACCAGCCTCTTCACAACCTTCTTTCACGTAGCTGTAGACAGTGATGAGGTCTCCACTCAACCCCCTTTGTTTCAAACTAACCAGCCCCAAGTCCTTCAGTCTCTCTTCAACAGATTTATTTTCCAGGCCCTTCCCCAGGTTTGTTGCCCTCCTCTGGATCTGCTCCAGCACCTCCACATCTCTCTTGTATTGTGATGCCCAAAACTGAACACAACACTTGAGGTGTGGCCTCTGCAGAGCAGAGTCCAAGGGGACAATCACCTCCCTGCTGGCCACAGCATTTCTAATCTCAGCCAGGATGACACTGTCCTTCTTGGCCGCCTGGGCACACTACTGGCTCATGGTCAGCTGCTTGTCCATTAGAAGCCTCAGGTCCTTTTCTGCCAAACAGTTTCCAGCCACACTGCCCTAAGCTTGGATCCTCACAAATCTATAGGACCAGATGGGATCCATCTCAGGGTGATGAGAGAGCTGGCCAAGCCACTCTCCATCATTCATTAGCAGTTCTGGCTCATTGGAGAGGTCCCTGCAGACTGGAAACTGCCAATGTGATGCCCATTCACAAGAAAGGTCAGAAGGAGGACCGAGGAAATTACAGACCTGTCAGCCTGACCTCAAAGCCAGGCAAGAAAATGGAACAGATCATCCTGAGTGTAATCACACAGCACATACAGGATGGCCAAGGGGTCAGACCCAGCCAGCATGGATTTAGCAGAGGCAAGTCCTGCTTGACCAACTTGATCTCTTTACATGCCTGGTGGACATGGGGCAGGCTGTGAATGTAGTCTGCCTGGACTTCAGCAAGGCCTTTGGGACTGTCTGCCACAGCAAACTCCTGGCCAAGCTGACAGCCCATGGCTTGGACAGGGGCTCTCTGTGCTGGGTTAAGAGCTGGCTGGATGGCCAGGCCCAGAGAGTGGTGGTGAATGGTGACACACCCAGCTGGCAGCTGTCACTAGTAGTGTGCCCCAGGGATCAGTGATGGGACCAGTCCTGTTCAATATCTTCACTGATGATCTGGATGAGGGGACTGAGTCCTCCATTAGAAGTTTGCAGACAACACCAAGTTGAGAGTATGTGTGGGTTTGTTAGAGGATAGGAGGCTCTGCAAAGGGAGTTTTAACAAGTCCAAGTGCCAGGTTCTGCACTTTGGCCACAACAACCCCATGCAGTGCTACAGGCTGGGGACAGAGTGGCTGGAGAGCAGCCAGGCAGAGAGGGACCTGGGGGTGCTGGTAGATAGTAGCTGTACATGAGCCAGCCCAGGTGAGGTGTGCCCAGGTGGCCAAGAAGGCCAATGGCATCCTGACCTGGATCAGGAAGAGTGTGGCCAGCAGGACCAGGGCAGCCCTTCTGCCCCTGTACTCAGCACTGGTCAGGCCACACCTTGAATGCTGTCTCCAATTCTGGGCCCCTCAATTTAAGAAAGATGTTGAGGTGCTTGGACATGTCCAGAGAAGGGCACCATGGCTGGTGAGGGGGCTGGAGCACAGCCCTGTGAGGAGAGGCTGTGGTAGCTGGGGGTGTGCAGCCTGGAGAAGAGAAGGCTCAGGGCAGACCTCGTTGCTCTCTACAACTATCTGAAGGGAGGTTGTGGCCAGGTGGGGTTGGTCTCTTCTGCCAGGCACCCAAGGACAGAATGGGAAGACACAACATCAAGCTGTGTCAAGGCAGGTTCAAGCTGGATGTTAGGAAGAAGTTCTTCACAGCAAGAGTGATTGGCCTGAGGAGGTGATGGAGTCCCCATTCCTGGAGGTGTTTAAGAGGAGGCTGCATGAGGCACTTAGTGCCATGGGTTAGTTAATTAGAAAGTGTTAGATGATAAGTTGGACTTGGTGATCTTGGAGGCCTTTTCCAACCTGGTTAATTCTGTGATTCTGTAGTTGCATGGGGTTGTTGTGGCCCAAGTGCAGGACCTGGCACTTGGCCTTGTTGAAGCTCATCCTGTTAACACTGACCCATCTATCCAATCTATCCAAATCTCCCTGCAGAGCCTCCCTACCTTCATGCTGATCATCACTCCCATGTAACTTCCTGTCATCTGCAAACTTACTGTGATCCACTCTTTGTACTCATCAAGGTCATCAGCAAAGATGTTAAACAGAAGTGGTTCTGGGGCTGTCACTGCCATTGTTGGCATGGAACAGCTCTAATTCACCTGGACTCCCTGTTCTCTCTCCTTAGCACATACTGAAAATGAGTTCCTGCTAGAAGCTAATAAAAAAAATGGAGTATCTTTCTCTAAGCAGAAGAAGAGATTCATAAGAGGAGCTGAATACTGGAAATGCTTTACAGCTCAAAGAGAATACACCATCCTAGATGATAGATAGTTTAATTATTCAAAATGTTAACAAATGTAGTATTAGTTTGTAAAAAGCAACTGTGTAAAAAACTGTGTAGAAACAGGGATTCCTTCAGATTCTGCTTGAAACAATTCTGGGGGACCTTAAAGCTGCCTCCCGATACCTCAAGAGAACCTACAGGAAGGCTGCAGAGGTACAGGCCAAGGGGGAATGGTTTGAAGCTGAGGGAGAGCAGGATTAGACTGAAATTTAGGAATAAGTTCTTTAGGACAAGGGTGGTGAGACTCTGGAACAGGCTGCCCGGGGAGACTGTAGCTGACTCCTCCCTGGAAGTGTTCAGGGCCAGGTTGAATGAGGCCTTGGGCAACCAAATCTAGGTGAGAGATGTCCCTGTCCATGGCAGGGAGGGTTGGAGTAGTTGACCTCTGAGGTCCCTTCCAAGCCGAGCCATTCTATGAAACGTTCTTGATGGCAGGTGGGTTTAACTTCTTGGTTAACAACCACGATACAGCCACACCATCTGTGTTCACCTATGCCAAAACCCCACCACCTTTTGCTTAAAAAGAAGCCCTTACAACATCAACCATGCATGATAAAAGATTTTCATAAAATTCATAGGTCCATAGAACGGTTTAGGTTGGAAGAAACCTCGAAGGTTGTCACCACCACCACACACTCCTGCCATGGACAGGGACGCTTCCCAACTCCCTCATCCAACTTGTCCATGAACACCTCCAAGGAGTGGGCACCCACAACTTCCCTCAGCAGCCTGTTTCAGTGTCTCACCACCCTCAATGGTAAGAATTCCTATGAGGCACAACAAACCCATGCAATCACAGAATCATAGAATTAACCAAATTGGAAAAGACCTCTGAGATCATTGAGTCCAACCTATCACCTAACCCTTCTAATTAACTAACTCATGGCACTAAGTGCCTCATGCAGCCTCCTCTTAAACACCTCAGGGATGGGGACTCCACTGCCTCCCCAGGCAGCCCGTTCCAATGCCAATCACTCTTGCTCTGAAGAACTTCTTCCTAACATCCAGCTTGATCCTGCCCTGGCACAGCTTGAGGCTCTGTCCTCTTGTTCTGTCCCTGGGTGCCTGGAGAAGAGAGCAATCCCCATCTTGCTACAGCCTCCTTTTAGGTAGTTGCAGAGAAATGTATATCTTAAAATATATCTCTCTCAGGAAGAGATTGCAACAAATATTGGAACCCTTCTCTTCCCACAAAGAGACCCACAAGGCCCTGCCAAAGTTCCCCTTTCTCATGGGAATCACAACATTTTCTCATTGTTTTCCCTCAGAAGAAACCTGGGATCTTGGGAATTAATATGTATTCTGCCAGTTTCCACACAGAAATCTTTCTTAAGAAATTATGAAAGAGATGATCTCAGAGGTCTTTTCCAACCTGGCTAATTCTGTGATTCTATGAAGAGAAAGTGGAGACTGGTAGTGACAGCGCAGAGAGCTGTGCAGTACTAGTGTGGTGTAAAACAAGCCAGTTCAAAGACTTTGAAAAGCTTGTCCTCAGTAAATAAGATAAGAAACACCCACCCCCGCCCCCCAGCCTGCCTCTCAGTCAGGAACAAGTTCATATTTGCACTTGTCCAAAGCCAATCTCAACAGTGACTGCTGATAAGATCGGTGCTGAGAAATTCAGCTGCGTGTCTGTAGCTGTGGTGAACGTTTTCATCTTTGAGAATTCCGTTGCCTTTTGGGGGGGCTTGTTGGTTTTTTTTGTTGTTTGGTTTTTTTGGAGGGGGGAGGGGAGGGAAGGGTTTCTCTTAATTAAATCAGCCGTACAAAAGCCATCACTGTAAAGATAATCATTCCACTAGACTAGCCCTTGAGAGGATGGCAACTCAGGTTTTCACTGATAACCTTCTGGTTGACTTCTGTTGATTTTTTTGGTGGCTGGACATGTTTTACCAAGAACAGGAACCCACATGTTCCAGCTTGGCATGTGTCACAGCAAGTTTGACAGGGACCTGATGGAATGGGTCCCAAGGACGGCCACGAAGATCATCAGGGGCTTGGAGCACCTCAGCTATGAGGACAGGCTGAGGGAGCTGGGGGTGTTCAGTGTGGAGGATAGAAGGCTCCAGGGACATCTAACAGCAAGTTTCCAGTACCTAAAAGGGGCTACAAGAAGGAATCCCTTTGCAAAGGCCTTCAGGGATAGGATGAGGGCAACTGTTTGAAATGAGAGGAGTGCAGATTTAGGTTAGATGTTAGGAAGAAGTTCTGCACCATGAGGGTAGTGGAACAGTGCAACTGATTGTCCAGGGAGGTGTTTGAGGCCCCATCCCTGAAGACATTCAAGGTGAGGCTTGACAAGTCTCTGAGCAACCTGATCTGGTGGAGGATGCCCCTGCTGATGGCAGAAACATTGGAGTAGATGACCTTTGGACATCCCTTCCAACCCAACCACTCTGTGATTCTATGGTTCTATAAATAACACACATTTCCTCACACTGATTGGCCTCTAATTCAGTGATACAAGGTGACAACTCCTTATTCACCATCTCTGATACTACAGGTACTGTTTTGCTTTTCCTTCCCTTTGGCTTAAATCCCTAAATCACATAAAAACCTCTCACTCACTAAGCTTGTAACACCCTCAGATGTACCCTTGGCTCACAAGTGATGCTGTGGCAGAAGCTGAGCACTGATCAGAAACCCTTTTGGCTGCTCTTCTCCAGGCTAAACAACTCCAGGTCTCTCAGCCTCTACTTGTCAGAGAGTCCCCTCAACATTTTTGTGGCCCTTCTTGGGCTCCTTTCAGCAGTTCCTGATCCCTCTTGAACTGGAAGGCACAGAACTGGACAAAGTAGCCCAAATATGGCCTCGTCAGGGGAGAGTAGAGTGAAAGGACAATCTCCCTCAACCTGCTGGCCATGTTCTTCTTAATGCACCCTAGGAGACCATTGCCCTTCTTGGCTGTGAGGACATATTGCTGGCTCATGGTGAGCCGTGGAAATAGGAAGCTGGAGCAAGTGGCTTCGTTTGATCATTCATCATTTCCCCCACAATGTCCAAACCATCTCTGCTCTTAGGAAAATGCATCACATATCAGCATGTCTGCTTTTCTCTTTGGTCATACAAGTGTCTTTCTATCTGCATCAGTCAGATGCTAAACTTCTTCCTGTAAATTGTTTCTCCCTAATCTTTTTTTTTCTTCCATGTTTAAAGTCTTTTCCTAAGACAACCTCATCAATGATACTGATGAGGGGACAGAGTGTCTGCTCATCAAGTTTGCTGATGACACCAAACTGGGAGGCTTGGCTGATCCAGCTGAAGGCTGTGTGGCCATCCAGCAAGACCTGGACAGACTGAGAGCTGGGCACAGAGGAACCAAATGAGGATCAACAAGAACAAGTGCAAAGTCCTGCACCTGGGGAGGAATAATAAACTGCACCAGTACAGGCTGGGAGGTGATCTGCTGGAGGGCAGCCCTGTGGAGAGGGACCTGGGAGTGCTGGTGGGTAACAAGTTTTGAATTGCACAGCAATGTGCCCTGGTGGCCAAGAGGGCCAATGGGATCCTGGGGTGCATTAAGAAGAGTGAGTCCAGAAGATCCATGGAGGTTCTCCTCCTCCTCTACTCTGCCATGGTTCTGCATTCAGTGTCAGGCTCCCCAGTTTCAGACTGACAGGAATCTGCCAGAGAGAGTCCAAGGGAGGGCTGTGAGGATGATTAGGGGACTGGAGCACTGCCTGATGAGCAGAGGCTGAGAAACCTGGGGCTATTTAGTCTGGAGAAGAGAAGACTGAGAGGGGATTTAATAAATGTTTATAAATATCTGAGGGCTGGGGGTCAGGAGGCGGGGACAGGCTCCTCTCACTTGCTCCCTGTGAGAGGACAAGGAGCAATGGATGTAAGCTGCAGCACAGGAGGTTCCACCTTAACACGAGGGGGAACTTCTTTACCGTAAGGTTCCCAGAGCACTGGAACAGGCTCCCCAGGGAGGTTGTGGAGCCTTTCAAGGCCTGTCTGGATGTGTTCCTGTGTGACCTGAGCTAGATTGTTTGGTCCTGCTCTGGCAGGGGGGTTGGATTGGAGGATCTCTTTGTGTTCCTTCCAACTCCCGACATACTGTGAGCCTGTGACCTTGTCACCCTCTCAGATTTCCTCTCCCATAAATTGAAGAGGATGAGTTCCTTATACCCTAGGTTTCTTTTCCAATGCAAAGAAGAACATCATTTTATATCCCCTCTCAGTTCTTTCAAGTAATTTGGATGACTTCCATGCACAGAAGACATCAGTGCTGAGCAGGACATTCCTCCATTTTAAGCATAATATAGCATCCTCCATTTCATCTTTAGGAGCTATCAGTATTAATTCAGTATAACACAAGTCTTAGCACATTATAGTTCAAAGTCAGATGCTCTGAGATAATCCCAGTAGCTTATATCAGCAGCCCCTTTATCAATTAGACCATGTCCTTGTATCAGCAACCAATTAGAAAATGTCTAATGTCAAATTAGACAATGTCAAAATCTTGCCTTTAATCTTGTAAGTAAATAAAACAGAAAACTTGTTCAAGTGCTTTTCTCCATAAAAACCCTCTGCTGGCTGCCATAAACTGCATTTTCAATTTCTAATCTTCTGTAGATACAGGACTGTACCTGGGAAGCAACATGACCACGCACCAGGACAGGTAATGGGCTCTGCAGAGAAGAACCTTGGAGTCCTGGTTGATAATAAGTTACCCATGGGACAGCAATGTGCCCTGGTGGCCAAGAAGGCCAATGGCAAACTCAGGTGCATTAAGAAGAGTGTGGACAGAAGGTTGACAAAGCTTCGCTTCCTCCTCTACTCAGGCCATGTCTGGAGTACTATGTCCAGTTCTGGCATCCTCAGTTCAAGAGGAACAGGGAACTACTGGAGAAAATTCATCAGAGAGCTACAAGGATGGTCAAGGACTGCAGCATCTCTCTTATGAGGAAAGGCTGAGAGCCCTGGGGCTGCTTAATCTGGAGAAGAGAAGGCTGAGAGGGGACCTGATCAATGTCTACAACTATCTGAAGAGTGCCTGTCAGGAGAGTGCAGCCAGGCTCTGTTCAGTGATATCCAGGGGTAGGATGAGGGACAATGGACACAGATTCAGACACAGCAAATTCCACTTCAACATGAAGAGAAATTTCTTTGGAGTGAGGGTGCTGAAGCCCTGGAACAGACTGCCCAGAGAGGTTGTGGAGTCTCCTTCTCTGAAGATCTTCAAAATCCACTTGGACGCATTCCTGTGTGACCTGCCTTAAGTGGTCCTGCTTTGCAGGGGGATTGGATTTGATGATCTCTGGAAGTCGCTTCCAACCCCTAGCATTGTGTGATTCTGTGACTGCATTTATTGACTCATCACTCTGCTGAGTACCCTCACAAGATGAGCAATATTTCATAGAATCATAATCAGTCTGTGTTGGAAGGGACCTCAAGCTTCATCCAGTTCCAATGCCCCTGCCATGGGCAGGGACATTTCACACTAGATCAGGCTGTCTAGAGCCTCATCCAGCCAGGCACCTCCAGGGATGAGGCTTCCACCAGCTCCCTGGGCAACCTGTACCAGGGTCTCACCACCTTCATTCTGGAGAACTTCTTTCTAACAACCAGTCTGAATCTACGCATTTCTAGCTTTGTTCCACTCCCCCCAGTCCTATCAGTACCTGACATCCTCAAAAGTCCCTCCCCAGCTTTCCTGTAGCCCCCTAAAGATAGCGAATGGCTCTAGTAAAGTCTCCTTTGAGCCTTCTCCTCTTCAGACTGAACAGCCCCAACTCCTGCAGTCTCTCCTTATAGGAGAGGTGTTCCAGCCCTCTGACCATCAAGTTGTTTTGGTTGGTTTCTGAAGTTTAAGTGAAACTGGCAGCCTTTCAGTCTTCTCCAAGGTTTCCAAAGTGATTCAAAATTCTTCACAGCAAGGCCCCTTTGGGCTCTTCATTGCTTGTACTTGGATATTTCCATAGATTCATAAAATGGTTGAGATTGGAACAGACCTTGAAGATCAGGGCTGGTTCTGTTATTCTTGCACCTTTTTTATGCAGTTCAGGACAGTGACTGTGTGTTTTTCTTATCTTTCTTGAGAGAGAGAATTTTTTTTCCTGATGGGTTAGTCAAGATTTAATCCACTTGGTCTGACAGGTTCCTGAGAGCTGCACAAACTGAGATCCCGTAAATTTCATGCCAGAGTCAATCGAGAAGAGAGATAAAGATGAGAACTGTTAATATGATTAAGATGTTGGCCTGGGATTCCAATGGGCTGTGGTGAAATATTGAGCAATATTTCAAAGTTTCCACTGACCCTTTACAAGAGTCCTGATCTTTGCTTATTGAAGGTCTTCATCTGCAAAAGGGAGCTAATCCCTGATTTCTCCCATCCTTCGTGGTGCTGTCGGGGTATGGAAAGGAGAGACTCCTCTCTGCTAACCTACACAGTAATGTTTGTCAAAGCACAAGACACTTGTGCCTACTGCTCTGCTTCTTATAAAAGTTAGAGTGCTGCAGAAGAGTAATTTCTGGCAAATGAAAATTCAAGTATTTATGCTTTCTGCTGCGTTGTCCTTGCTTATCTACATTTGGGCACTGGCACTGTGCAAGAGCAATGTCTGCTACAACAGGACTACAGGACTACAATGACTACAACGACTACAGAGCACTTATCTCATCCTGGAAGCTCCTACTTTTAGATTCCTGTGGATCGTGCTTGGGTAAATGCTGAGTTTCTCTGCAGGAACATGTCACTCTGTTCCACAGCTGCAGAATGTCACAACCCCCAGCTCCTCATGCTTTGAAAAGAATCTGTGCTCAACAAAATGCCAGAGCAGTTTGGCTTTTCAGTTAGATACTTCAGGACCAGAAACCTAGGCAAGGAACATCTGACTTTGCAAGGTGTAGAGGTGTTGACGTTTTCATTTTACTTTAAGTATCTCTAGGCTTTTCGGTTCTTAGTTACAGAGAAGAGTAACAGGATCCAAGCACCATTTCTTCAGCACACACTGCCACAGGCACTGCATGTTTTTAAAGTGCTTTGAAGGGTTAACTCTGGTATTCTTAAAGAGCAGAAATTGTTGGAGTCCAGCTCCTTTGAATCTCTACATTTTCACAGAATCATAGAATTGTCAGGGTTGGAAAGGACCTCAAGGATCACCCTGTTCCAACCCACCAGCAATGGGCAGGGACACTTCACACTAGATCAGGCTGCTCAGAGCCACATCCAGCCTGGCCTTAAGGACCCTCAGACATGAGGCTTCCACCATGTCCCTGGGAAACCTGTTCCAGTGTCTCACTACCCTCATGCTGTAAAACTTCTTCCTAACATCTGATATGAATCTGCCTACTTCTATTTTTGCTCCATTCTCCCCAGTCCTTATCACTGCCTGACACCCTAAAAAGTCCCTCCACAGCTTTCTTGTAGCCCCCTTCAGATACTGGGAGGCCACAATGAGGTCTCCTTGGACAACTCCAATTCTCTCAGCCTGTCGTCATAGCAGAGCAGCTCCAGGCCTCTGATCATCCTTGTGTCCCTTCTCTGGACACATTCCAGCACCTCCAGACTTTTCCTATAAAAGAGGCTCCAGAACTGGACACAGTGCTCTAGGTGCGGTCTCACCAGAGTTAAGTAGAGGGGCAGAATCCCCTCCCTCACCCTGCTGCCCACACTGCTGTAGCCCAGACTCTGGTTAGCTCTCTGGGCTACAAGTGTGCACTGGTGGCTCACGCTGAGCTGCTCATCCACCAGCACCCACAAGTCCCTTTCACAAGGGCTGCTCTCAAGGCAGTCACTACCCAGCCTGTATCAGTGACTGGGATTTTCTGTTTCATCACTACATCTAACTATGTCTCCTTTCCTTATATGCTGGTAGCTCCTCTTTTAATCATCACATTCTCCAGATTTGTTTGTCTGTAATTTCCTCTGTAATGCTACATTCTTTTTTTTTTTTTTTTTTTTTCCCTTCACTGAAAGCCAGGTAGACTATCTCTACATTTTTTCCTTTAGCTAGAACTTCTGTTTTCTCTCCTTGTTTTAAAGTCTGGCAAAGTAAATGCAGGTCATGTAATACCCCAAGCCCTTTTTACTTCCACCATCATAGAATGATAGAATCATTTTGTTTGGAAATAACCTTTGAGGTCATCCAGTCCAACCATTCTCTATCTCTACCAAGGGTGGGGCTAAAACATCTCCCTCAGCACCACATCTCTGCCTCTTTGGAACACATTTACGGATGGGGACTGAACCACCTCCCTGGGCAGCGTGTGACAGTGCTTAAGAGCCCTTGCAGTGAAGATGTTTCTTCTTATATCCAACCTAAACCTCTCCTGGTACAACTTGAGGTAATTTCACAGGTTTATAGAATGGTTTGGGTTGGAAGAGACCTTAAATATCATCCAGTTCCAATCTCCCTGGTGTAGGCAGGGACATCTCCCACCAGCCCAGGTTACTCAAGGCCTCATCCAGCCGGGCCTTGAACACCTCCAGAGAGGGAGCATCCACANTTGAACTAATTCAGAGTAAAATTACTAAAACCATTCATTCCTTCCTGCCACTAATCTTTCTGACCGATCTTCAGCTTATCTGCAGCATCATCAAGTGGTGAGATAAAGCTGGGGGGAGGAGGGAGAGGTGGTACAGGGGGGTTTGGTTTCCCTCTCCTGGGGATTTTGGTCTCCAGGAGGGGTGTGGTGTCTGTATTTCTATTTTACTGTATATTTCTGTAAATATCTGTTATATCTTGTAAATATTTGCTTGTATATTTGCATTGCTGTAAATATAAAGCTTCATTTATTAACTTCCAGTGTGTTTATCTGAGTTTTAGCCGGGGTTCTAAAAGGTGGGGGGGCAGGTCACTGCAAACCCACTACACTGGGCAACCTGTTCCAGTGTCTCACCACCCTCACTGGAAAGAATTTCTTCCTAATCTCCAGTCTCAATCTCCCCGCTTCCAGTTCAAAACCATTGCCCTTCATCCTGCCACTACAAGTCCTTGTAAAATGTCCACTCCCAGCTTTCTTGAAGGTGCCCTTCAGGTAGAAGACCTCTTCTATCATTTATTACTAGGGAGAAGCAACAGACTTCCAACACACTTGAAACTCCTTTCAGAGAGCTGTAGAGAGTGGTGAGGTCTCCCCTCAGCCTCCTCTTCTCCAGACTGAGCAATCCTAGTTCTCTCAGCTACTCCTCCCCAGCCCTGTTCTCTAGACCCTCCATCATGTTGTTGCCCTTCTCTGGATGTGGTCCAGCCTCTTGATGTCTTTCTTGTAGTGAGGAGCCCAAAACTGAGATCAGTATTTGAGATGCAGCCTCCCCAGTCCTTAGTATAGGAGGACAATCACTGCCCTGGTCCTGATGGCCACACTATTGGTGGTCCAGGCCAGGATGCTGGTGGTCTTCTTGGCCACCTGGGCACATGCTGGCTCCTACATTTAAAATCTCTTTTCATAGCCTTGAATGCTATTGAAGACATCGTAATGGAAATAGATGTACCAGATCATTTTCTTTCTTCATGGCTTAGGAACCTGCTTTGCTATTTTCTAGCTCCATTGTGCTAAATCCTTGCTGACATATTTATTAGCCATTTTAGTTATTCCATCTAGGGTTTCATATGCCTGTTTAGAGACTTCATGAAATAGATATTCTCCAGGCCTTGCAACTGGATTATTTTAAGCATTTCATTTTCTTTCTATCTCAGCTGAAGCAAATAATTAACTTAGTTTCTTGGAACATAATTCATTTGTTTCCAAATGTGTCTCTTACCACAGTGCACAATCATCAATTTCCTTCTTTATTTCTGCATTAGAAGGAGCCTTTTCTGCTTGTGTGAGTATCTCTTATGAGTGCAAACACAGCTTGGATTTTGGCAACCCTACTTTGTCCTTCCTGACCTTTAAGACAAAGTTTCTTGGCTTACTAGTCTTTTCATCTCCATTTGGGTAGACTCTGTACTTATTCCAAGTATCCATTTTAAGGCAGGTATGAAATTAGACCTGGACACTTTCCCTACAAGTCATTTCTACCTGCCTCAGCAGAAAGTGATAAGTAAAATGAGCCCAGCTGCCTTGCTAGTCTTGTGTGGTGAGTAGACATTACACTGTGCAAGAACTGAGATACCTTGATTTGTGTTAACTGCTGTACTCTGAAAGATCACTTTTACAGAATCACAGAATTACAGAAACATCCAGGTTGGAAAAGCCCCTCAGGATCACCAAGTCCAACCTAGAACCCTACTCTACAAGATTCACCTTAAACCATATCCCCAAGCACCACATAGAAATGACCCTTAAACACATCCAGGGTGGGAGACTCCACCACCTCCCTGGGCATCTCATTCCAGTCCTTGACCACTCTCTCCATAAAAAACTTTTTTCCTAATGTCCAATCTAAACCTCCTCAGCCTCAGTTTGAGGCCATTTCCTCTTGTTCTGTTTCCAATTACCTGTGAGAAGAGACCAGCAGCAGCCTCTCCACAATGTCCTTTCAGGTAGTTGTAGATAATAAAGTTGTAGACAAGTAGCAAGTATTTGTAAACACAGGATCACAGGATCACAGAATCACAGAATCAATCACTATGGTTGGAAAAGACCTTTGAAATTATCAGGTCCAACAATTATCTGACTCTACCAGGGCCACCGTGACCTTATTATGAACTATGCAAAATTAATAATCAATAATAATTTTTATATCCAGGCAAAGATTGTTAATAACTATGAAAATTATTTATTAACATTAAATTTTGATAGAAAACTTATTTATAATGTTCAAAATACATGGTTTGGATACTCATACACACAGGGAACAGGCAACCTAGAACACTTTAAGAAATAACTAGCAAATGCAAACATCAAACTCAAAACTGGAAAGAGGTTCTTAGTTTAAATTATACCTCTTGCCCATCAGGGGACTTGAGAAGCTCCTTTCTGCTACTAAGGCAGAAAGGCACAACAGAATCTAGTTACAGAATTTCTTAGAGAGAGGCTTTGAATATTTACTGACAAAAATTAGCTCCTGACTCGTGAGGCTAGCTACAGCTTCAGAAAGCACCCAAACACTTTTGGGGAGTTCTGTCAATGCCTTGTTAGCTGCTGAGGCTTCTGATTATTCCCAGACTCTATCAATGATGCTGGGGGAGAAGACAGACAATCTCTGACCTGGTCCTGGCCCTTCTTTGACAATCTGTGTGTCCCTCCCAGGGCTTTCCATTCTTGGCAGAAGGATTGAAGGTGTAGGCAGGATGTCTTGGCAGATGTGCAGTCTTGGCACGGGTGTCATGCTGGCTACACAGGCCTATTGCATGGAGGTATTTGAAGCCTGTTCCTGGTAAACTCAAAGCAGTGTAATTTCCAGGCATTTAAGCCCAAAGCATCAGAGTTTCTTATTAAGAAGCAGGGTTAACTTACAGTTAGCATAGCACAATGCTGCAGAAGGCAATGGCAGAATCACTGCCAGAAGCAGAGAGCAATGGCAGCAGGCAGTGGCAACAGCAGCAGCAAGCAAGCACAGATGCAATGTCAGAGCAGGTTGTGTTGCCTGCTCATCTCTTTTATCAATACAGCCTGAGATTAATGGGCTTGTCGACACCGAATAGCCAATCAGAATGGCAGTCAACCAAGCTTGACCATATTAGGTGAAGCTATAGGCTTACTTTTACCCAAATTCGAGGCAGGCACAAGCCAAGCATATGTACCTTATTTGCCACAGAATGCAAACACGAGCAAAACAAGTCTGGGCAAGCCAGGGTCTTTAGACTCAGTGGCTCCGAGTTCTTTGTCCTCTTTCCTGTGATTGCTTCTCCCATCAGCAGAAGGAGGAAGAGCAGAAAAACATTTCTGGGCAAGCCAGGGTCTTTAGACTCAGTGGCTCCGAGTTCTTTGTCCTCTTTCCTGTGATTGCTTCTCCCATCAGCAGAAGGAGGAAGAGCAGAAAAACATTTCTGGGCAAGCCAGGACATGTTCTGGCCTATTCAGGCCTACCACAACAGTCTTCAAACACCATATCTAGATGGCTTTTCTTTACATCCAGTGATGGGAATCCAAGCACTTCCCTGGACAATCTGTCCTAGTCTTTGAGAACCCTTTTTGGTATAGAAGTGTTTTCTAAAGTCCAGCCTAAACCACCCCTGGCACAATTTGAGGTCCTTTTGTCCTATCAGTTGTGAAAAGAGCCCAACAACCATCTGGCTCCAACCTCCTTTTGGGTAGTTGTAGAGAGCAGTAGGGTCTCCCCTCAGGCTTCTCCTCTCCAGACTGAACAACCCCAGCTCTCTCAGCTGCTCCTGACAAGACTTATTCTCAAGACCCTTCACCAGCCTCATTGCCTCTCATTCTTCAGTCTCAGCTACTCATTGCTCATCCAGTTTTGCCATACCACTGCTACAGGGTAAGAGGTTATCCTTGCAACCATATTCCTGAAAGGCAAATCAGCTTTTGTGTCCTAGTTTCATTCCAGAGCCAGCATAGGTCCAGCACATTAACTGCAGGTGTGTCATCAACTCTTTAGATCAAAGACTGTTGGAGACCACAGAAATGTAGAGGTGAGGAACTTTGACCTTTGCTGACATTACCTGCATATTTTCAAACAGAGTTTTAAAAGGCACTCTCACAGAAACAGAGAATGGTGAGGGTTGGAAGGGACCTCTGGACATCATCCAGTCCAACCCCACTGCAAGAGCAGGATCACCTAGATTATATCACACAGGAATATGTCCAGGTGGGTTTGGGTTGGCTCCAGAGATGAAGACTCCCTCTCTTCCTCCTGCTTGCACACAACAATGTCTTTTTTGTATTAAGAATCACAACTGAACACAATGTTCCAGAAACAGTCTCTTAGATAGCAGAGGGGAAGATGATCAACTGTCTGAACACAGCTAACCTGCTGTATGCACCCTTGGCTAGCAGAGCCCAGGGAACCAGCAGAGGGGCACAGTGCTGCGTCGTGGTTAACTCCTTCTCTGCCAGAATTCTCCTTTCCTGTAGATCTGCCTCTGACAGGCAGTGCTCTGTTGATATGTTTGTGTGAGATTATCATACCATACTGGGTTCAGGATGCTGCATATGCTTTTGATGAACTTCATGCAAATCCAGCGAGCTCCTATCTCCAACTGGTTGAGGTCCCCTGGAATGGCAACCCTATGCTCCAGCACAGAATCATAGACTCATAGAATGGTTTGGATTGGAAGGGACTTTAAATATCATCCAGCTCCAAACTCCTGCCATCTACAGGAACACCTTTTAGCAAGCAGACCAGGTCTCTCACGGTACCTTTTAAACTTCCAGACTTGGAACCTCCAGCAGCCTCCCAACTTAAAGTCCTCCATGAAAGTGCTGAATGTACAGCCCAATGCACTGTCCAGATTATGAATGAAGGTATTAAATAGTACAAGTCCAGGCATTAACACCTGAAGAGACTGGAGACCTGCACACAGAGGAACCTAGTGAGGTTCAACAAGGCTAAGTGCAGAGACCTGCAGCTGGGGAGGAATAATAAACTGCAGCAGTACAGGCTGGGAGGTGATCTGCTGGAGAGCAGCCCTGTGGAGGGGGACCTGGGAGTGCTGGTTAGCAACAAGTTCTGCATGGGACAGCAATGTGTCCTGGTGGCCAAGAAGGCCAATAGGATCCTGTGGTGTATTAAGAAGAGTGTGTCCAGAAGATCAAGGGAGGTTCTCCTCCCCCTTTACTTTGCCCTGGTGAGACCTCATCTTGAGTACTGCATTCAGTTTTGCGCTTCCTAGTTTAAGAGTGACAGGGATCTTTTAGGGGCTTTTTAATCTGGAGAAAAGAAGACTGAAAAGGGATTTAATAAATGTTTATAACTATCTGAGGACTGTGGATCAGGAGAGGGGGGACAGGCTTTGCTCACTTGCTCCCTGGGATAGGACAAGGAGCAATGGATGGAAGCTGCAGCACAGGAGGTTCCATCTTAACACAAGGGGGACGTTCTTTACTGTAAGGGTCCCAGAGCACTGGCATAGGCTCCCCAGGGAGGTTGTGGAGTCTTCTTCTCCGGAGCCTTTCAAGGCCTATCTGGATGTGCTTCTGTGTGACCTGAGCTAGATTGTGTGGTCTTGCTCTGGCAGGGAGGTTGGACTCAATGATCTTTTTGGGTCCTTTCCAACCCCTGATATCCTGTGGTCCTGTGACCTGAGGAATACCACTGGTAATGAATCTCCAGCTGGGATTCATGTACCATTTACCATCACAACCCTTTGTGGAGAGCTGATGGTCAGCAGAGCAGCCACCTTGTAATCAACATACCTGTTTATATCTCTTCAGTTTGCTACAGGATTTCTATAGGAGTCCATGCTTTAAGGCTCTCACTCCAAGAAAGGAACTGAGGTGATGGAGCAGATCTGCATTGGGAATAGTGTGACCAACAGGATCAGGGAAGCGATTACCCCCCTGTACTCAGCATGTTGAATACTGAGCTCAGTGTTGGGGACTCTCATCACAAGAAAGACATTGAGGGGCTGGAGCCTGTCCAGGGAAAGGCAGCAAAGCTGGTGAAGGGTCTAAAGAACAGGGCTGGTGAGGAGCAGCTGAGGGAGCTGGAGAGATTTAGTCTCAAGAAATGGAGGCCAATAGGAGACCTTATTTCTTTCTGCAGCTCCCTGGAAGGAGGTTGGAGCCGGGTGGGGATTGATCTCTTCTCCCTAATAGCAAGCAATGGAGGAGAAAAAATTGCCTCAGTTTCCCCCGAGGAAGGTTTAGGTTGGATCTTAGAAGAAACTTCTTGACTGAAAGCGTTCTCTACCACTGGAACAGGCTGCCCAGGGAGGTGGTGGAGTCACCATCCGTGGAGGTATTGCAGAGGCAGAGCTGTGGTGCCGTGGTTTAGCCCCAGGCTTGGTAGAGTTAGAGAATGAGCTTAAAGGGCTTTGCCAATCAGAGTGATGCTATGGCACGAGATAAAGTAAAACATGACTGCAGAAGTGATGAGTCTAATTCATCCTGAAGGAAAAATATTTGGAGTTAAAAATGGAGAGTCTGAAGATGGCAACAAAGTCAGAGAAGCATTTTTCCTAAAATACTGAAAACTAAAAGCAAAAGAGAATTCCATGGGACTGCTGCCATCTGTCCAAACAACTGTCAGGAAAAAGTAAGTGACAGCTCAGCTCTACCTTTTGAAGTAAGTCACAGCTTAAGGGTAGAGAACAAAGGAGGCAGTATTTTACAGAGAGCTCTGGGTAGCAATGTTTGCTGTTTTAGCAGAAATAAACCTGGGGTTTAATGGTGTATTAGATTAGATGAGGACATGCCAGATGAAAGCCCTGCAGGCCTTTGGCACCGCTTTGTAAAGACCCTGGGTTGGGGGAATGCTCAGAGGGTTGGAGCACCTCTGCTAGGAGGACAGGCTGAGGGAGCACGGATGTTCAGACTGGAGAAGAGGAGGCTGAGGGCAGACCTAATAGCAGCCTGACAGCACCTGAAGGAGCTATAAGAAGGCTGCAGAGGGACTATTTGCAGAGGCCTGCAGAGACAGGACGAGGGGCAAGGGTTTGAAATGAGAAGAGAGCAGATTTAGATTGGATGTTAGGAACAAGTTCTGCACCATGAGGGTGCTGGAACACTGCAACAAGTTGCCCAGGGAGGCAGTTGAAGCCCCATCCCTTGAGATATTCAGAGTGAGGATTGACAAGGCTCTGAGCAACCTCATCTAGTGGATGATGTCCTTGCTGACTGCAAGGGGGTTTGAGTAGATGACCTTTGGAGGTCCCTTCCAACTCAGACCATTCTGTGATTCTATGATCCTGTGAAATAAAGAAGGAAAGGAAGGAAAGGGAGGGAGGGAGGGAAGTAAGGAAGGAGGGAAGAAAGGAGGGAGGGGAGGAAGGAGGATATGTTACAAGTCAAAATCCAAGCAAATTCTAAAGCTGCTGGCATATTTTGAGCTCCAGTAGCCAGTGATGTTTTATGCCAGTCAGGCAGCAGAATATAAGGGGCTTTACAGTTGCATGTAATTATAGAATGGCCCAGGTTGGAAAGGATCTCAGAGATCATCTATTCCATCCCCCCTTTGAACTAGACTTTGTTGTCCAAAACCCCACCAAATCTGGTCTTAAACACCTCCAGGGTGGAAGCATCCATAACATGTTCCCGAGTCTCTCCACCCTTGTAGTGAAGAACTTCTTCCTAAGCTCCAGTCTAACCCTCTCCCCCTCATCTTGAAACTGCTCCGTCTTGGCCTATCTCTAGACTCCCTTAGGAAAAGTCCCTCTGCAGCCTTCCTGGAGGTTCTTTTCAGGTATTGGAAGGTATCTATAAGCCTCCACCCCCACCCAGAGTCTTCTCCAGGCTGAACACCTCCAGCTCCCTCAGCCTATCCTCACAGCAGAGGCGCTACAGCCCTTGGATCATCTTTGTGGCCTCCTCTGGACTCACTCCAACATATCTTTGTCCTCCTTCTGCTGGGGACACCAGGACTTGAGGCAGTGTTTGGTGGGAAGCTAAATCACCTCTCTGCTTTCAGCCAGCAGGAGCAAAGCACAGATTTAAGTCATGCTAATGCTGAAGCATAGGAAGTTTCATTTAGACATGAGGAGGAATTTTTTTCAGTGTGAAGGTGCCAGAACACTGGAACAGGCTGCCATGGGGAGTTGTGGAGTCTCCCTCTCTGGAGATATTCAAAACCTGCCTGGACACATTCTTGTGTGATCTGGTCTAGAAGATCCTGCTCTGGCAAGGGGGTTGGACTGGATGAGATTTCAAGGTTCCTTCCAGTCCCTGACATTCTGTGATTCTGTGATATTGTACATCTTGGACAGTTTTTATTGTATCTCATGGCTGAGAGTCACGCACAAAAGATGCTACCTGTGAAACACAAGGATGAAGTCTTCCAAACTGGGGACTGTGCTATTCCTCTATTTCAAACTCAGCTTCATTTTAGGCAGCTAAGCTGTGAACAATTAAATCTGTGAACTTCAGTTCAGCAAGGCATGCAGTCTTTGGTTTGAAACTTACATAATACTGTCTTCTGCCAGCACTCTGCTAAAAACAGCCTCATGCAGGGCGTCAGCTGGCATTTGTGTCATCTGCTGGTTGAGGGAAGTGGCAGCAAGCTGCTGTGAGCCATGGCATGACCATTGTCAAGCTGATTTCTAACATTTTTCAGGCTGCTTTCAGTTT
Source organism: Psilopogon haemacephalus (assembly GCA_013396835.1). Taxonomy (NCBI): domain Eukaryota; kingdom Metazoa; phylum Chordata; class Aves; order Piciformes; family Megalaimidae; genus Psilopogon; species Psilopogon haemacephalus. Next base: position 290,461 of record VWZI01008171.1, on the reverse strand, counting down.
TTCTACTGCACAAAGGGAGCATTTGCACTGCTCTATTTCCACTTGTGTGTCTGCTGAAAAGGCTGCCAGATGTCCCTTCATAGTAAACAGCAACAATTGAGCTTCTTGAATTTCTTCCCCTACGTAAGAATCTCTGAAGTCCCAGTTTGGATTTTGATTTCTGGTTTGCATTATTTGGCTGTTCCAGCTCCACTGACATCAACAGGATTTCCCAATGTTCAGAAGACAGGAGTCTGCCTCCTCTTCCTTTTCACCTTACCAAACTGCTTCATCGACCATCTGGCCAGAAGCACTAGGTTCCAGCTGCCACTTCGTTGACACACATGGTGCAGTAAAGCCAGCATAAGCTAAACCAACGATGAATTTACCTCTGCAGCAAGGGTAAAATTGTGCTGCATCACTAATCCTGGCAAAGGGGGTTTCTGGAAGTTGGCCAGCTTGTTGCCTCTTAAGAAATCCCTGTAGACCTTCTACATGGAGTAGAACTGGCTTGAATGCTTCATCCAGGCTTAGGGCTGGGCTGGCCACTAAACAAGTTCCAGATGCTCTCTGTGAAGTCCTCTGATTGCTAAAGGGAAGAGAAAGAATAAGGGAGAGAAACTGATGGGGTGGGAAAGGAACTAAACCAGCTTTAATGAAAATAGTATCAATAAAATGAAATATATACAAATATATGCAAAACCACTATCAAACCTGATCTCCCTGATGGCAATGATGTCATATCACCACTGATGCTGGGGACAGGCACTGAGGAAGTCTCAGACTGGTCCCAGCAGCAGATGGGAACCAGATTCAGAAGATGGATTCTGGAACTGGATTCAGGAATTTACAGATTAGGACTGAAGGCAGAAGGGACAAAGTCCTCTTCAGATATGCTGGCAATTGAAAAAGAGAGAGGTTTGAACCTCGTCCCCCTCAGCTTCACACCAAACATGATGTCCATGGGCAGGGATCCCTTGTTGGGCAGTTTAGGGTCACCTGAACTGTCTCCTCCTCCCCACAGCTGTGGCCTTTTCCTCTGCAGCCCAAGGTGGCACACGAGATGTGGCAGTGCCCTTGGTCTGCAGCCCAGCCCTGGGCAGCAGCTCTCCCCCATCAGTTCTCACTGCCAGCAGCAGCCCCTGGCTGTGCAAACCTGCCCTGAGCTGCAGGAAGTGCTGGCCCTGAGCAGAGACTGAGCTGGGCTGAGACAGTACTGCCCGGAATTAGCTCTGGTCTAGCTCACACCAGGACAGTGCTACTGCAGAACACGGCAGAAGAGAGCATTGGAGTGTGGAGCCTATTCCTGTTTACATCTGCTTTGCTATTCACTGACGAGCCAAGATGCATGGAGGCATGGGATACATTGCATGGGATAAACTGTACTCAAAGAATATTTCTGCTCCAAAATTCTTGATGAAAATCCAATTTATAACCATGCATCACCACGACACACAAATTCATATTCTCCATGTCTTGGCTATGCAGTAAAAAGTATTTGAAAACCTGAAGACGTAGCTTTTGATGAAAAACTTTCTTTCAAAGAGTACAAAAAAAAATTAAAAACAAACAAACAAATGTTTAGAAGGCAGTTGTAGTGAGCAAGTCTTCAGAGAAATAGCTGCCTCCAGCAGTGGCATGCTGAGGTTGAAGGGGGATGGCTTTTGCAGTCACCCCTTTAACTAGTCTTGGGGTTTATGTAAATGTGACAGGAAATGTTTCCTGCTCCTTCCAAAGAGTTCTGCAATAAAAGTTCCTCTTCTCCCAGAACGTGCCTTTCATGGAAACTCTCTCCAGAAAAGTTACAGGAGTTGATTTTTTTGTTTGGGTTTTTTTTTTTTTTTTCTGAATTAAGCACTTTTCATTTAGTGGTGCCAGGCCCCTGGCAAGGAGGTGTATTGATGTAAGTTGTGCTGCTTGCGAGTTCTCCTTTGCTTCAAAAGCTGACACACACTGTGAATAGCAGATGCTGGCAGATAAGAGTAATTTGCTGATCACTCTTCTACAGGTGTGAGATGGTTTGACAGATCAAAACCTAGGGGGATTGTTGTTGATGTTAAGAACATGTAAAATCAAACAGATTTGAAGCACTATGCTCTGTAACAGGGATCGCTAGGAGGGTACTCCAGCTTCTTCAAAGTCATCTGTGCAATATCTTCCTCTTCGAAGAAGCAAAAGCTGCAGCTGGTTTCTGTTTCAGGCTGTCTTTTTTAAAAGGCTGAATTCATATATGAAGCCATAGAGCACAGAATGGTTTGGATAGGAAGGGACTTCCTATGGCCATCTAACCCAACCCCCTCTGCAGTCAGCAGGGGCATCCTCAACTAGATCAGATTGCCCAGAGCCCTGTCAAACCTGACCTTGAATATCTCCAGGGATGGGGCCACAACCACTTCCCTGGGCAACCTGTTCCAGTGTTCCAGCACCCTGGAACAAGTGCAGAACTTGTTCCTCACATCCAATCTAAATCTGCTCTGCTCTCATTTCAGATCATTGTCCCTTGTTGTATCACTCCAGACCTTTGCAAACAGTTAATCTGTTTGCACACAGTCACCTTCAGGTCCTGGAAGGCAGCTCTAAGGTATCCCTGGAGCCTTCTCTTCTCCACGCTAAACATCCTCCAGTATCCTCAGCGTGTCCTTACAGCAGAGGTACTTCAGCCCCCTGATCATCTTCATGGCCTTGTTCTGGACCCACTCCATCAGGTCCGTGTCCTTCCTGTGTTAAGGACCCCTGAACTGGACACATCACTCCAGGGGAGGTCTCAGCAGAGCAGAACAGAGGGTCAGGATCTCCTCTCACCATCTCTGACCATGTTGCTTTGGTTGCAGCACAGGCTGCCACTGGCTTTCTGGGCTGCAAGTGCTCAGTGGTGCCTCACATCCAGCTTCTCATCCAGGGGCTCCCCAAGTCCTTTTCTGCAGGGCTGCTTTCTATCGCCTCATCTCCTAGCCTTATAATAAGCATCTACAAGGACCCTGCAAGGATCCAGGCAGGAAGAAAGAGGAGATCATGGAATCACGGAGTCATTTCTATTGGAAAGACCTTCAAGATAATTTTGTCCAAAAGATGGAAGTTTTCATGTCAATATGTGTGTAATTTAATTTGTAGGTATTATGTGTACATTAAAGAAGCAAATCTTTGCCTTTGCACTCCAAGGTTGCATTCTTGAAGTCTGTAAATGTGAAAAGGTTTTAACATAGAGGGAAGTTGTAAATGGCAAATGAATTCTTAGTCAAGATGGACTCACTGATGTGTAGAAGTGAGAAGGTGCAAGGCCATACCTTGAACAATGTGTTCAGGTTTGAACATTGATGCTCACCTCTGACAGCTTTGATGCATGATTTTACATCTCTGCTACCTGTACTCAACACTTGGGTGTCCATATCTTGAGTCCTGGATTCAGTTTTGGGGCCCTCACTCCAAAAAGCCATTCAGGGACTGGAGCAAAACCAAAGTTGATGAAAGGTCTGTATAACAGGTCTGGTGAGAAGCACATGCAGGAACTAGGGTTGTTTAGTCTGGAGAAAAGGAGACCTCACTCTCTACAACTCCCTGGAAGGAGGTTGGAGCCAGGTAGGACTTAGTCTCTTCTCCCTAGGAACCAGTGATAAAAGGAGAGGAGAGCTTGCACTGGGGGAGGTTTAGGTTGGACATTAAAAGAAACTTCTTCACCAAAAGGGTTCTCAACCATTCTCACAGGCTGCCTAGGGAGGTGGTTGAATCCCCACCCCTGGAAGTGTTTCAGAGAGGCAGAGATGTGGTGCTGAGGGGAATGGCTTAGCTCCAGCATTGGTAGAGTTAGAGAATGGTTGGACTGAATGATCTGGGAGGTCTATTCCAACCTAAACAACTCTGTGATTCTATGGTCAGTTTTTCCTTTTTCTGTGACAGTTTTTCCCTGTCACAGAGAGATGCTGATTTGAGGGCTGCAGCTGTCATAAACTCTTCTAGCTGATGTAGACTGTCTTCAGAGAACTGTTGTCTCCACCAAAAGCAAAGTATGCCATCCTGCAAAGACAGCAGAGGTTTTTCACACTTGATGTGTATGTACCTTAAAGATCTGGATTTCAGATGGGATGGCATTGAAGTTGTCATCAAGGGATGAATTTTCAACCAAAAATTATCAGGGAGTTACTAGGGAGTGCTACAGCTTTGCAGTCATGAGGGTGTCTGGAGAATTCTGTCACAGGACAGGTCTGTGGAAACAGGGACAAAGTCTATTACAAGAGGGATATGGGTGTACTGGAGAGCATCCAGAGAAGGGCCACAGGGATTATCAGAGGGCTGGAGCTGCTCTGCTGTGAGGAGATACTGGGGAACTTGGGGCTGTTCAGTCTGGAGAGGAGAAGGCTCCGAGGTGGCCTTCCAGTATCTGAAGTGGGCTACAAGAAAGCTGGAGAGGGGCTTTTTAGCATGTGAGGTAGTGATAGGACTGGGGGGAATGGAACAAAGCTAGAAATGGGTGGATTCAGACTGGATGGTAGGAAGAAGTTCTTCAGAATGAGAGTGGTGAGACCCTGGCACAGGTTGCCCAGGGAGGTGGTGGAAGCCTCATCCCTGGAGGTGTTTAAGGCCATGCTGAATGAGGCTCTAGACAGCCTGATCTAGTGTGAGGTGTTCCTGCCCATGGCAGGAGGGGTGGGACTGGATGATCCTTGTGGTCCCTCCCAACCCTGTCTGATTCTATGATTCTAGGACTGCTCCCCATCTTTCATAATGAAGACAGGCTGAGCGAGCTGGGGGTGTTCAGCCTGGAGAAGAGAAGGCTCTGGGGGGGACCTAATAATGACCTGCCAGTACCTGAAGGGGGCTACAAGAAGGCTGAAGAGGGACTTTTTGCAAAGGTCTGCAGTGACAGGATGAGGACAATGGTTTGAAATGAGAGCAGAGAGATTAGGATTGGATGTGAGGAACAAGTTCTGAACCATGAGGGTGCTGGAACACTGCAACAGGTTGCCCAGCAAGGTGGTTGAGACTCCAACCCTGGAGATATTCAAGGTGAGGCTTGATTAGGCTCTGAACAACCTGATCTTCTGTTGGAGGATGTCCCTGCTGACTGCAGGGGGGGTGGAGTAGATGATCTTTGGTGGTCCCCTCCAACTCAGACCATTCTATGCTTCTGTGATTTACAATTGCGCTGAATTCTTCTCTTAAAAAAAAAAAAAAACAAAACAAACACCCACACCAGGAGTCTTTGCTATAGAAGACTTCTCATTTGGGTTAATTTTTCACATTTTCTCAAATTCCTATATAAAACAAAAAAAAAAAAAACAGCCCCCAAAGAACCCGCAAAAACTTATTCACGGTTAAGCTTCTCATTTAACATTTGGTCTCACACAACTTCCTGGAGTGTGCTTTCATTAATTCCAACCCAACCTATTGGCTTTCTTTGAATTCAGAAAGAAGGTTTTGATTATAGCATTTGTATAGCAAATTATAACAAAAATCCAAGCCCAGAAGGCCACATAAATTCAGAAAGCAGACTTTACTTTCTCACCTTATAGTTTCTGCTTCAACATATCACCACTTTTATGGTTTCATAGGACACACAGCCAAAGTGCACTATGGTGAGAGTGGGTTGAAAATAGATTTGACCAATTGAACAAAAAACAAAAAAAACAAACCCTCAACTCCACATACCTTGGTTTTAAATTTTGTATAGCAAAGGCTTTGAGATGGCTTTGGATGATAGAATTGGTTGTCCTTTGCAGGTATTTTTTTTTTAGCCTGTGCCTAAGGTATTTGCTGAAAGAGTGTTTCAAATGCTGCATCACCTTTTTTTATGTGGCACAAATCCAGGCGAAATTGCAAATGTTAAGAAATTGATAATTTCACTATATTTGTTGCCACTCATGGTAGAAAGCAACTAGAGGAAAGAGTTTAGAGTTATTACCTGTAGCTATTTGGATAGAATCACAGAATCACAGAATTGTTGCAGTTGGAAGAGACCTCTAAGCTCATCCAGTCCAAGTATCAACCCAGCACCACCATGGCCACTACACCCTTTCCCCACGTGCCATGGCCACAGGTCTCTTGAACACTTCTAGGAATGGGGACTCCACCACCTCCCTGGGCAACCTGTGCCAATCCCTGACCGCTCTTGCACCAAAAAAAATTTCCCCAATATCCAACCTAACCCTCCCCTGGCACAATTTCAGGCCATTTCCTTTCATTCTATCACCTGATACTAGGGAGAAGAGACCAACCCCACCTCATTACAACCTTCTTTAAGGTAGCTCTAGAGAGCAGCGAAGTCTGCCCTCCCATCTATTTGTACAAGTCCAAACAGAGCTCTGATATTCTCCATGATATTACAAATCACCCAAAGTGACAGTATGAGCCAAGATACAAATTACAGGCTGTTTCATGTTTATGAAAACATCAGGAGGAAAAACATGTAGTCTTATTTAGCTGAGGACTTCATTTGTGCTGTCCTCTGCTTTCTGAGCCATGGACTTGAACCCCACCACTATTCAAGAGTTCCTGAGTCCTGTTTCAGAATCTACCTCCTAAGTCTGGTCCCTGTCTGCTGCTGGGTCCAGTCTTAGACTTCCCCAGTGCCTGCCCACAGTGTCAGTGGTGACAGTGACCAGTTGCCATCAGGGTTTGGGTGTGATACTGCTTTGTATCTATTTCCATACATTTCCTTTTATTGCTATTATTTCCATAAAGCTGTTTCACTTTTCTAGTCCATTAGCCTCTCTCTCTTATTTCCTGAGGGGTTCACAGACAGGATCTGTCACTGATCTGTTTAGTGGCCAGCCTGTACCAGTGTCTCACCACTCTCATTCTGAAGAACTTCTTCCTAGCATCCAACCTGCATCTCCTCTCCTCTAGCTTGGATCCATCCCCCCCAGTCCTATCACTACCCAACACCCTAAACAGTCCCTTCACAGCTTTCTTGTAGGCTACTTCAGATACTGGAAGGCCACAATAAGGTCTTCTCCAGACTGAACAGCTCCAACTCTCTCAGCCTGTCCTCATAGCACAGCAGCTCCAGCCCTCTGATCATCCTCATAGCCCTTCTCTGGACACATTCCAGACCTTTCTTGTAATAGGGAGTTTTAGAATAAAAGTATCTTCATATCTTCTAGTTCAATAGTGAACAGATAACTAAATGCCTGTCCATTTCATCCTCCATGGCAGAACTTTTCCCAGGCTACACTGCATCCTTGAACTACAAAGGATGGAAATGATGGTGACACAGAAACACTGAAGCTGGGGAAGACTTTGGCAGCTTCTGCCTGTTAGGGGAATATCTTGTTCTTTTGAAAAAGGACTCCAATTATGTCTTTTGCAGTCTCCCCAGTGAATCTTTTCCAGAGCCTGGTCAACCTCAATGTTAATGCTTTCTAATGTCTAGGTTGTTTTACTGTAATTTAACTTACCACCTCTTCACTGTCACTCTGCAGAGAGACTCCATGCCTTTGCAAGTGTTGCAAGGCTTTAATCATGTCCCCTTTCTGTGTCTTCTACCCTAGTCTGACAAGCTTTGGCTTTAGTTCCTGCCTCATGTCATACCTTCTTGTGTCGTATCTTGGCTCTGCCAGGCTGTCCAATTGAACAATCTTCCCTCAGAACAGATGTATCAGCCAGGACTTTCCTCTGCAAAGTAGGTCTTAGGGATCACTTTAGGCATTTTTCAGGGTTTTGTTATCTCAGGGTGTGGGGAGTTTTTTGTTTGGTTTTGGGTTCTATTTTGCTGTTGTTTTTGTTATTCGGGGTTTTTGTTTGGTTTGATTTTTTTTTCCTGTTTTTGTTTTGGTTTGTTCTTTTGTTTGTGGTTTGGGGTTTTTGTTGTTGTTGTTTGGGGTTTTTTTTGTTCATGTGCCTGCCACTGTAGACATTTGATTAACATGAGGTCCACTCTGTCCTTTCCTGCATCTCTATTCTCCTGACAGATACTCCATGCAGTGTGTAATTTGCTCCTTATTCCTAAGTGTAGATCTCTCTTTCTGAGAGTTCATTCAGGATCATAGGGTGCTAATAAGTAGTTCCTGCTGACTTACACATTCTGCAGTCAAGACAGACTGCTCATCCAGTCCAGTCCCCTGCCAGAGAAGGATCACCTAGACCAGATCACACAGGAGCACTTAAGATGTACTCAAGCATTCTTCTCATTCTCTGAATGTCTTTGGATGGTTCTGAATGTCTTTGGGTGACTCTGAATGTCATTGGGTGGCTCTGAGTGTGTTTTGAAAGTCTCTGAAGGTGTCTTTCCCTGTTTTTCAATACCTCCTTGCTCTGAGTGTCTGCTGGCATATAGTACTTGGTCTCTTTGTCCTAGAGCTGTGTTGGTGTTGTCTTCCTTCATGGCTCCACTTATTCTCCACTTCCTATATACCTTCTTGTTATGCTACAGACCGCCTCTGTCTTTATGGTTCAGACAGTTTAATGTTGAAACTCTGTGTGTAAAAATCAATACATGAGCTCATCCTGATAAAAGATAGAATTCAGCAGACAGTTGCACAAGGAATCCCCTTCCTAAATCAGTCATTCGACAGAACTCTTCCAGTAAAGCATACAGGTCACCAGATGTACTGCAACGGCTCATCTTCAAGTGAAGCAGGCATGAAGCTCTAGAGGAAGGGCTCTCTGAAAGAGAATAGCCAGACTAAAGTGCTCACAAACCCCACTGTCAGTCGATGAAAAACTCTCCATGAGCCAACAATGTTTGCTTGAAGCCCAGAAGGTAACCATGTTCTTGGCTAAACCCAAAGCAGGGAGAGCAGCAGCACAGGGAGGAGATTATGCTCCTCTGCTCTGCTCTGCTCAGACCTCACCTGCAGCACTGCCTCCAGTTCTGGGGGTGCCAGGATAAGAAGGACATGGAAATGCTGGAGCAGGTACAGAGGAGGCTGTGAAGATGATCAGAGGGCTGGAGAACCTCCACTGTGGGGACAGGCTGAGAGAGTTGCTGCTGTCCAGTCTGGAGAACAGAAGGCTCCAGGGAGACCTTATAGTGACCTTCCAGTACATGAAGAGTGCCTGGAAGACCACCAGAGCCAGACTTTTGACAAGGGTTTGTAGTGACAGGATGAAGGGCAATGGTTTTAATATTGAGGAGGGCAGGTTTAGACTGGAGATGAGGAAGAAATTCTTTGCAGTGAGGGTGGTGAGGCACTGGAACAGATTGCCCAGGGAGGTTGTGGATGCCCCCTCCCCGAAGGTGTTCTATCCAGGCTAGGCTGGATAGAACCTTGAGCCTAACTCTAAAATAAGGTAGTTGTGGGTATAATTTAGATACTGATTTGGAGAAATGGCCACAGATTAGGAGACAAAAAGGTTCTTTCTAATCAAGAGCAGAGGTTGCAGTGAGACTTGGTCTCTTTGCCCTATTATAAGATGACAGAAGGAGAGGAAATGGACTGAAATTGTGCCAGGGATGGGTTAGGTTGGGTATTGGGGTGTGTTGGTTTGAGCTAATTGGAGAATTTGTGTGAAAAATTAGACTGCTGCCNGGGCCAAGGCCATTCTGGGGTGGATTAGAAAGGCTGCGGTTAGTAGGTCAAGAGTTCTTCTCCTATACTTTGCCCTGCTGAGGCCACATCTGGAGTACTGTGTCCAGTTCTGGGCCCCCCAGTTCGAGAGGGACATAGAACTGCTTGAGAGAGTCCAGCAGAGAGCCACAAGGATGATTAAGGGAATGGAACATCTCTGTTATGAGGAAAGCCTGAGGGAACTGGGGCTTGGAGCTTGGAGAAGAGGAGACTGAGAGATGACCTCATCAGTGTTTGTAAAGATGTAAAGGTGAGTGCCAAAAGGACAGAGTCAGGCTCTGCTGGGTGCTGCCTGATGACAGGATGAGGGGCAATGGGTGGAAGCTGAGGCATAGGAAGTTTCATTTAAATGTGAGGAGGAGATTTTTCCCCTGTGAGGGTGGCAGAACACTGGAACAGGCTGCCGAGAGCAATTGTGGAGTCTCCCTCTCTGGAGATATTCAAGACCTGCCTGGAAGTGTTCCTTTGTGATCTGGTCTATGTGACCCTGCTCTGGCAGTGGGGTTGGACTGGATGAGCTTTTGAAGTCCCTTCTAGCCCCTGACATTCTGTGATTCTGTGAAAGGTGTGACCATGGCATGTGGGAACATGATTTAGAGTCTATGGTGGTGTTGGGTCAATGGTTGGACTTGATAAGGGCTTCTCCAGCTGAAACAATTCTATGATTGCATAGTCACCACTTTTCCTGATAGCACCAATTGAGCTAACTCATTATCTGAGCAAAAATCATCATGTGCAAAGCTTTCCAGGGAAACATCCAGTTTAAGCCTGGTTTTCATTAGAGCTTCATCAACTATCTCCAAGAATTACTTTTTATTTCTCACCTTTATCCCCTGTTTCCAAAAATGTATGCTATGGGGGAAAAGGGGAAAAAAAAGATAAATATTCAGCATTTCTACTTTGACCCAGCCCATAAAATTTGGGTTTTGCTGTGAAAGTTTGAGTGGAGAATTCATAAATCTGCCCCAAAGCGCTCCAGATATCCTAGCTCCAAAGAAAATGTAAGGCTGTAACCTAAGAAGGGTTCCAAAGTGCAAGTACGAGGTACAGCTGGGAGCAGCGTACTGAGTGCATCCAGAGTTTAAGAGGTATGCACATAAAAACACCTCAGCAAGGGGCAGTTTGGAGATGGTTTCACAGCTGGGATAGAGGTACTGTGAAAAAGATGAGCTGAACAAAACTGGAGCCAAAAAGGAGATGTTACTGTGAGAGGAAAGCAGCTAAATGACTGAAGGAGAATAGATGGAGACAGCCATGGTCTTGTGTCATAAATCCAAAGTAAACAACACTTCTGCTGCTGAGGATTGAAAGACCTATAGGGGCTCTTCATCAGAAGGGAGACTGCTTTGGAAATGGACAGTTCCTGAAGAAGAACTTCAACAAAACTGTGGAAACAGCAGCCTGAATATCTGACAAAATGTGAATTTGGTTTCTTAAATAGGAATAGGACACTAATGAAAGACTTACAATCATAGAATCATAGGATTCTTCCAAGATGTAAGAGATCTTGCAGTTCACTGAGTCAAACCATCACCCTACCACCACCATGGCCATTAAATCATGCCCCAAACTGCCATGTGCACACATTTCTTAAAAATCTCCATGGACAGTGATTCCACCACCATCTTGAGCAGCCTGTTCAAGTCCCTGACCACTCTTGCAGCAAAGAAATATTTCCCAACCTCCAACCTAAACCTCCCCTGACACAATTTCAGGCAGTTTCCTCTCATTCTATCACTTGACAAGGAAGAAAATACCAATCTCATCTCACTGCAGTCTCCTTTCAGGGAGCTATAGAGAGCAATGAGATCTCCCCTCAGCCTCATCTTCTCCAGACTAAACAACTCCAGGTCCCTCAGACCCTCCTCCCCAGCCCCTTCACCACACTTGCTGCCCTTCTCTGGACACATGTCTTGGACATGTCATGGACATGCCCCTCCATGTCTTTCTTGGACTGAGAGTCCCCAGAACTGAACCCAGTATTCAAAGTGTGATCTCAGCAGTGTGGAGTACGTGGGGACCATAATTTCCTTGGCCTCGTTGGTCATACTCTTACTGATCCAAGCCAGGATGTTGGTGGCCTTCTTGGCCACCTGAGCACACTGCTAGCTTATTGCTCTGAGTTCTGTCTAAACTACTGTAAGCTGATATCCAGATTCAGTTGAGTTTTTTACATAGCCAGGGGCCCCTCAAAATTCAGCCACATACTTGGCGCAATGCCTGAGAAATGCTTTAGCCATTTCTCCATTGCTGTCAGGTGACAGAAGGAGACAAAATGGACTGAAATTGTGCCAGGGATGGGTTAGGTTGGGTATTGGGGAAAATTTCTTTGCTGCAAGAGTGGTCAGGTATTGGAACAAGCTGCCCAGGGAGGTGGTGGAATCATCATCCCTGGAGGTCTCCAAGAAAGGTCTTGCACCTGGGAAAGAAGAACCCCAGGGATCAATATAGGTTGGGGACTGACTTGTTGGAAGGCAGTGAAGGGGAAAAGGACCTGGGGATTCTGGTGGATAGGAGGATCACCATGAGCCAGCAATGTGCTCTTGTGGCCAGGAGGGCCAAGGCCATTCTGGGGTGGATTAGAAAGGCTGCGGTTAGTAGGTCAAGAGTTCTTCTCCTATACTTTGCCCTGCTGAGGCCACATCTGGAGTACTGTGTCCAGTTCTGGGCCCCCCAGTTCGAGAGGGACATAGAACTGCTTGAGAGAGTCCAGCAGAGAGCCACGAAGATGATTAAGGGAATGGAACATCTCTGTTATGAGGAGAGCCTGAGAGAGCTGGGGCTTGGAGCTTGGAGAAGAGGAGACTGAGAGGTGACCACATTCATGGTTATGAAGATGTGAAGGGTGAGTGTCCAGAGGGTGGAGCTCAACTGGGTGATGCCTGATGACCAGATGAGGGGCAACAGTGGAAGCTGAGGCATGGAAACATGAGGAGGATTTTTTTCCCTGTGAGGGTGGCAGAACACTGGAACAGGCTGCCGAGAGCAATTGTGGAGTCTCCCTCTCTGGAGATATTCAAGACCTGCCTGGAAGTGTTCCTTTGTGATCTGGTCTATGTGACCCTGCTCTGGCAGTGGGGTTGGACTGGATGAGCTTTTGAAGTCCCTTCTAGCCCCTGACATTCTGTGATTGTGTGATATATAACCCTAAACCATCTGGACCACAAACTATGATATGATAAAAAAGATTTTATGCTCTTGATTCATAACTTTAGTCATCTCTTATAGAAGTGTTTTGGTTGGAAAAGCCCTTTAAGATCCTCCAGTCGAACCATTCTCTGTCTCTACCAAGTCTCCTGCTAAGCCATGTCTCTCAGCACCACGTTTCTGCCTTTTCAGCACCTCCAAGCATGGGGGTTCAACCACCTCCAGTTATCTACCAGCCAAGCTGACCCATCTGAAACTTGTGCTTTCAGGTTTGTATGAATTTCAAACATAATGAAGTGATAGGATGAGAGGTAATGGCATGATGTGGCTGCAGGGGAGGTTTAGATTGGACAGGAGGGAAAATTACTTTCCTGCAAGAGTGGACAGGCATTGGAACAGGCTGCCCAGGGATGTAGTGGAGTTGCTTTCCTTGGAGGTGTCCAAGAAACAGAAAGGTCTTCTTCTCTGGAGCCTTTCAAGGCCTGTCTGCATGTGTTTCTGTGTGACCTGTGGTAGATTGTATGTTCCTGCTCTGGCAGAGGGGTTGGACTCGATGATCTCTTTGGGTCCCTGACATCCTCTGATTCTGTGAACATGCAAACATGGCAGTCTGGGGCCATGGTTTAGTGGCCCTGGTGGTGTTGGGTTGACAAACTTGTTGGTTTTAGATGTCTCTTCCAATTTTAATGATTCTAAGATCTGTGATTTTTTTTCCACTTCATTGGGGAAGTTTTAAGTGAAGTTTCAATGTTAGGAGCTTCTATCCACCGCACTTTGCCCACTTTCAGTCAGCCCATCTCCAGTTAGCTACCTTCCATTACAGTCTGGCAGCTAAGCTCTCTAATGATCTCAGTGTACTGTGCACACTCCAAGCCCCAGAGCTTTCCTGACCTTTCCTTTCCTGGGAAAGGGAGCCCCTCTGGTGCTGACAAGAGGAACTGAAAACAGTGAGATTTGCTCAGGAGTTGAAATGTCCTCCCCGTGGCCAGGTAGAAAATGTAAGAGAAGGAATCTGTCTGACTTATCATGTTGGTTTGGGAAAAGCTGATTGCCAACAGGTGTGTGGAAAAAAAATCCCAGGAATTAGAGAAAAATGAAAATGCAAAGCTATGATCCAGCCCCTTTTCTGTACACACTTTAATGACATAGGCAGAATCTTCTTTCTTTTATGTTCTAGCATTTTTTTCCTCCTGGCTTTTGCAACTGACACATTCTCTTAGCATCTTTTCTGTGTACGTTTCAATAACGTGGCACAAACTGATGTGAATTCTGGACCTAGACACAAATGGCTGAGCATGGGTGAGCTGGGAGCTTGCAGAAGCTGAGTCAGATGGCATCTGTGCATGGACACAGGCTGATGAAAACATTCACTGCATGGCAGAGGAAAAGCTTGAAAGGGATGCAGGGAGAACACTGCACTAGAATTATAGAATCATAGAATCCACCAGGTTGGAAGAGACCTCCAAGATCATCCAGTCCAACCTATCACCCAGTCCTATCCAGTATCACTAAGTGCCCCATCCAGGCTTTTCTTGAACACCTCCAGGGATGGGGACTCCACCACCTCCCTGGGCAGCCCATTCCAATGCCAATCACTCTCTCCTAATAGCCAGCCTATACCTCCCCTGGCACAACTAGAGACTGTGTCCCCTCATTCTGTTCCTGGTTGCCTGGCAGAAGAGACCAACCCCACCTGGCTACAACCTCCCTTCAGGTAGTTGTAGACAGCAATGAGGTCTGCCCTGAGCCTCTTCTCCAGGCTGAATAACCCAACTCCCTCAGCCTCTCCTCACAGGGCTGTGCTCCTGGCCCCTCACCAGCCTTGGTGCCCTTCTCTGGACACATTCCAGCACCTCAACATCTCTCCTGGATTGAGGGCACCAGAACTGGACACAGTATTCAAGATGTGGCCTGACCAGTGCCAAGTACAGGGGAAGGATAACCTCCCTTGTCCTGCTGGCCACATTATTCCTGATCCAGGCCAGGATGCCATTGGCTCTCCTGGCCACCTGGGCACACTGCTGGCTCATCTTCAGCCTACTACCTATCAGCACCCCCAGGTCCCTCTCTGCCTGGCTGCTCTCCAGCCACTCTGTCCCCAGATTGTAGCACTGCCTGGGGTTGTTGCGGCCAAAGTGTAGAACCCTACACTTAGCCTTGTTAAATCTCATCCCATTGGCCTCTGCCCACCCATCCAGCCTGTCCAGGTCCCTCTGCAGGGCCCTCCTACCCTCCAACAGATGGACACCTGCTCCTAACTTGGTGTCATCTGCAAACTTACTGATGATGGACTCAATTCCCTCACCCAGGTCATCAATAAAGATATTGAAGAGGATCGAGCCCAGCACTGATCCCTGGGGGACACCACTAGTGAGAGCTGCCAACTGGATGTGGCACCATTCACCACCACTCTCTGGGCATGGCCCTCCAGCCCGTTCTTGACCTATTTCAGAGTGGACCTGTCCAAGATTGTGGCCTTCCAATATCTGAAGGGGGCCTACAAAAAAACTGGGGAGGGATGTTTTATGCTATCAGGTAGTGACAGGACTAGGGGGAATGGAGCAAAGCTGGAAGTGGGGAGATTCAGATTGGATGTGAGGAGGAAGTTCTTCACCATGAGAGTGATGAGACCCTGCAGCGGGTTGCCCAGGAAGGTAGTGGAAGCCTGGAGGTGTTTAAGGCCAGGCTGGGCGAGGCTCTGTCCAGCCTGATCTAGGGTAGGGTGTCCCTGCCCATGGCAGGGGGGTTGGAATTAGATGATCCTTGTGGTCTCTCCCAACCCTGACTGATTCTATGATTCTAAGCTGGGAAGATTTGGCATCTGTTGATCTGCCTCCCAGCACAGGCTAAGCAAGTGAGCCAGCACCCTGCATGGGTCAATAATGGCTCATCTGCAGCTGCAGGTACCTGGCATGGGGCTTCTGGGGCTGATGTTCCTGGCACTCAAGTGCTGCTACTACAGCTGTTGGTATTACTTCAGTTATGAGTGTCCTGCATCTTCTTGGCAACTTAATCACAGAATCACAAAATTATAGAATCATTTTGGTTGGAAAAATCATTTGAGATCAAGTCCAACTGTTCTGTTCTCCACCAAATCTGGTGCTAAACCATGTCCCTCAGCACCACATCTCTGCAGCTTTTCAACACCTCCAAGGATGCAGATTCAACCACCTGCCTAAGGAGCCTATCCCAGTGGATGCAAACCCTTTCAGTGAAGAATTTTTTTTTCTAATACCCTGCATAAACTTCCCCTGGGGCAACTTGAGGCCATTTCCTCTCATTCTCATTAGTAAGGAGAGCAGCCCCCAGATGGTTCCAGCCTCCTTTTAGGGAGTTGTAGAGAGCAGCAAGGTGGAATATGACACATATCAAAAAAAGATGCCTAAGAAATTAACACACAGTACTGGTGGGATCCAGGTCCAGCCAGACTCCCTCTGCAGCTAATAAACAGAAGAATGTTCCAAGAAAGGGTGACTCAAATTGAGAGTGATGCAGCTCCTTTCTTGTGAGACGGCAAAGAAAGGATAAAAAATCTTCAGCTGGCAAAAATAAATCTTTGTGAAACCCCCACAGACTGCTACCTTGCTCTAACAAATCTGATAATATTTCCCTGTGTAACAGTCACAGAATCACAGAATACCAGGTTGGAAGGGACCCCAAGGATCATCTGCTCCAACCCGTTCAGGTGATAGTGAAGTTGAAATGAGCTGGCCTAGCATCCTGCCAAGCTGAGTCTTCAGAATGTCCAGTGTAGGGGACTCCACTGCTTCCCTTGGGAGATGATTGTATGAAGTTTAATGAGGCCAAGTGCAGGGTCCTTTGCCTGGGAACACATAACCCAGGAATGTCACAGGCTGCCATGGGGGGTTGTGGTGTCTCTCTCTCTGGAGATATTCAAAAGCCACCTGGACATGTTCCTGTGTGATATAGTCCAAGTGATCCTGCTCTGGCAGAGAGGTTGGACTTGATTATCTTTGGAGGTCCCTTCTAGCCCTTGACATTCTGTGATTCTGCGAACGAGCTCAGGTTGGGGTCCACCTTGCTGGAAAGCAGCACTATAGAGAGAGACCTGAGGGTCTTGGTGGGCAAAAGGCTTGACATGAGTGAACAGTGAGCTGAAGGGCCAATGAAATCCAACAGGATGCTGGGTTGCACTACTAAAGCTATCACAGGCAAGGATAAAGATGTCATTGTCCCACTCTGCTCAGCACTGGGCAGGCTCCATCTTGAGCACTGTGCACAGGTTTTGTCCCTGTTGTACCAGAAGGATGTGGACAGGCTGGAAGAGGTCCAGAGAAGTGCCAAATGAATGATCAGAGGACTGGCAGCCCTGTCATAGGAAGGAAGGCTGATAGAGCTGGGGTTGTGTAGCCTTGAGAAGAGACGGCTTGAGGCAGACCTCATAACCACATGCAAGCACATGAAGGGCAGCTGTCATGAGGAGGGAAACTCTCTTTGTACAAAGAGTCTCATGGTAATGACCAGAGGTGATGTGGACAAGCTTCTACTGGAGAGATTCTGACTGGATGCCAGAAAAAAAAAAAAACCAAAAAAAACCCATTCAAACAATTAGACATTTAAATAAAATCCCAAGGGTGGATTCCCTTATGTTAGACAGTTCCAAGGTCCATCCAGCTTGCTAGGGTGCTGGGCCAGCTCATTTCAGCTGGATTCTTACCCTGAGAGGTTGGACTGGATGATCCTTGAGGTCCCTTCCACCTTGGTATTCTATGGATCTGTGAATCTATGAATTTATGAATTGATGAATTCCAGTGTCTGACTGTTCCCATGGGGTAACAATTCCTTCTGGAGTCCAATGGGAATCTCTTCAGCAGTAACTTGTCCCCATCACCCCTTGTCTCTTCCATGAGGCTTCTTGTAAAAAGGGAGTCTCCATCCTCCTGCTAGTCACACTTTCTGTACTGGTCCTTGGCAATAAGGTCTCCCGTAATCCTTTTCTTTTCAAGCTGAACAAACCCAGCTCTCTCAGCTGTTCCTTGTGTGACAGTGCTGCCAGCCCTCTGGTCGTAACACTGTAGTAATTTATTTTAATCCTCTGAGTATCCTTGTAGTCCTTTAAGGAGGGTCTGTCTGCATTCCTGGGTAGAGTCTTGGGCCCAGTGGCTCTTTGCCTGTGTTAGCTCTTCTTGAAACCTCTAAAGAGTACTGAAATATTAAATAAAACAAGGAAAGTCTCAACAATGTGTTTTCAATTACAGCCACCACTTAAATCTTCAACTAGCTCCTGACAGTCAAGTGCGGAACAAACAGGAACATACAACAGTTAAAGGCATTGCTGCAGAAGGTTATTCCTCCTGCTTAAACAAGCTGTCCCTTAGCTTCAGCTGGTAATGTGATTAGTGAGATGATGCTTCCCAAAGTGTCTTAGTCTTCATTCTCCTCTTCACATAATTAGTCTCTCAATTTTCCCCATAATTGTTCAAGCCTTCTTTTCCTCACCCATACATCATTTCCTTTGCAATAGCAAGGTAGCCCCTGTAGCTGTACACCAAATGGACAAGTATTTAATCTCAACTCTTACTTTAGCTGCCTGACAATAGTTGCATTAGGCTGGTTCTATCTCTTTGCTTTTGTTATTGCTTTGTTTTCATTTTCATTTTACTGCATGCAGTTCTGGACACCCCAGTTCAAGAAGGACATACAACTGCTTGAGAGAGTCCAGCACAGAAGAGGAGAGCTTGAGGGAGCTGGGGCTTGGAGCATGGAGAAGAGGAGACTAAGAGGTGACCTCATCAAAGTTTATAAAGATGTAAAGGGTGAGTTCCAGAATGCCATAGCCAGGCTCTGCTGGGTGATGCCCAATGACAGGACAAGGGGCAATGGGTGGAGGCTGAGGCATAGAAAGTTTCATGTAAACATGAGGAGAAATTTTTTAACTGTGAGAATGCCACATCACTGGAACAGGCTGCCCAGGGAAGTTGTGGAATTTCCCTCTCTGGAGATATTCAAAACCTACCTTGATGTGTTTCTGTGTGATCGGTCCGTATGAGATTTGGAGGTCCCTTCCAGTCCCTGACATTCTGTGATTCTGTGATTCATTCATTCTGAGAGTGGCTGCAGAGAGAAGGTTGTCATTTGCAACACACATTTCCAAAGTGTCTAGAACTGGTGCTGCAGGGCATGGCTTGATGGGCATGGCAGTATGACAGATGGACTTGATGATCTTAGAAGTCCTTTCCAAAGTTAAGGATTTTGGTGGCCAAAAAGGCAAACAGCATCCTGGCCTGGACTAGGAACAGTGTGGCCAGCAGGAATAGGGATGTGGTCATCCACCTGTACTCAGCACTTGAGAGACCATATCTCAAGTGTTGTATTTGGTTTTGGACTCCTTTCTACAGCATTGAGGTCCAAGAGCATGCCCCAGGGCAACAAAGTTGAAAGTTCTGGAGAACAGGTCTTGTGAGGAACTGCTGAGAGAGCTGATATTGCTTAGTCTAGAGGAGGCTGAGGGAAGCCTCATGGCTCTCTACTGCTCTGAAAGGAAGCTGGAGCGAGGTGGGTACTGCTCTGTTCTCCCTAGTAACTAGCAATAGGATGAGAGAGAAAATGGCCTCGAGCTGTGCCAGGGAATGTTTAGATTGAATATTTGGAAGAATTTCTTCAATTAAAGGCTTAACAGGCATAAAAATGGCTTGCCCAGGGCACGGATGGAGTCTCCACCCCTAGAGATATTTAAAAGCTGTGTAGATGCAGTGCTTAGGGACACGGTTCAACATGAGCCAACAGTGCACACTTGCAGCCCAGAGAGCCAACCAGAGCCTGGACTGCAGCAAGAGAAATGTGGTCAGCAGGGTGAGGGAGGGGATTCTGTCCCTCTGCTCCACTCTGCTGAGACCCCGCCTGGAGCACTGTGTCCAGTTCTGGAGCCCCTGGTACAGGAGAGACCTGGAGGTGCTGGAAGATGTCCAGAGAAGGGTCATGAGGGTGATAAGAGGGTTACAACTGCTCTGCTATGAGGACAGGCTGAGAGAGTTGGGGTTGTTCAGTCTGTAGAAGATCAGGCTCTGAGGAGACCTTATTGTGGCCTTCCAGTATTTGAAGGGGACTACAAGAAAGCTGTGGAGGGACTTTCTAGGGCATCAGGTAGTGATAGCACTGGGAGGAACAGAGCAAAACTACAAGTGGGTAGATTCAGGCTGGATGTTAGGAAGAAGTTCTTCAGTATGAGAGTGGTTAGACACTGGTACAGGTTGCCCAGGGAGGTGGTGGAAGCCTCATCCCTGGAAGTTTTTAAGGTCAGGCTGGATGGACTCTAAGCAGCCTGATCTAGTGTGAGGTGTCCCTGCCTGTGGCAGGGGCTTGGAGCTGGATGATCCCTGAGGTCTCTTCCAGCCCTGACAATTCTGTGATCCTGTGATTCTATGGTTTAGTCAAGAACTTGCCAGCGTTAGGTTAACAATTGGGCTCAGTGATCTTTAAGGCCTTTCCCAATCTAGACATTGAGTATGTGATTCTGTGATTCTATTCTCTGATATTATTTGATTAGTTTATAGTTCCACTATGACCCCTGGCTGAGCCATACTGTTCTGGATCAGTACTCGCTCCAATTTACACTGAATAACTGCTAGGAGAGGTTACTCCACCTATTCTTGGCCTAAAGGCAGCATCTCAGCTGTAAGCATATGACAGATGTCAAGACAGGGAAAGGATGTGCCACAGCTGGGTGTCATTTGAGCTCCTGAATTCCATTGTGAAAATAAATCCTCTTTGCTGTCTTCACGACAGAGATGGTGGCCTGCCAAGGTACTATGGTGATGCACATCCCTGGAGTGTGATGCGCATTTTGATATCACTGCATGCTGTGGGCAGCCAGCCTGCTTGTTAAAAATCAGAGAGGGAGCCAGAAATATTGTACCACACCCTGAAGTCAAAACGACGCCACCACAAACATGCCCCAGAAGACCTTTAGTAAATTTGTTCCCTCTCCTCCCACTTCTAAATTAAACCCATCTTCCCCAACAGGCAGACCTCCAAGAGCTGCATACAGAAATCACTTCTAGATGCATATTTTGGGGCTGTGGCTTCAATAATTGTCATGAATCGATTCTCTTGTATTTGTGGCAGAGAGGTCTTGGAGCAAGAACTTTTGGCTGGTTTCTTGTTTTGGTGGCTGTCCTGATATGGGTGTGATCACTGCCCAGATTTGGTTTAGTTCCTGGGGTCCCCCTCCCCCTTCCGTTGCAAGGTCCAGAAGCGTGGGGGGGGAGGGGCACACCATGTGGCCCCGGAACCAGGAGACCTCAGGCTGCACGTACAAATCATGTGCCCAAGTCAGGTGATCTGTGCCGTGTCTTAAGGTATTGAGAAACCCACCCCTGGGCGCGGGACTATTTTGAACCAATTGGCCATTCAGTGGATGCTAAGTGCCTATTGGTCAGTTCCACGCTCTCCTAATGGGGTATTTAAGGAGGGTACAGCGGCCGTTAGTTCTCTTCTTCTCCTCCGTCTCGTGCTGGGGGGAACTCCAGCCTCACCCCCGTCCAGCATCAGCCACGTGCTCGGCAGCAGCAGCAAACAGCAGCAGGCATCACAGCTTACAACAAAGCGGCAAGGCAAAACCCTTCTCTTTTCCTTTCTATTCAGGATAAATCCGTCCTTCTCTCCCCTTCCTCGGGAAGAAACATTGTACCTACCGTGCGTTTCGGGGCCTTTTGTAGGTGCAGTTGGAATTGCATTTGTATTCAGGCTCTCTGTTCTCTAAGTTCTGACAGTTTAAACTGTTTATTCTGTGTTCCAAGTGATTTCGTGCATTTATTCCTGCCAACCGCGCATCCAAAGCACCCAGGGGACTATTCCAGGCCCCCCCTGTGACTATCGATAGTAATTAAAAATTGATATTCGTGACACTGTCAAGGAGTTGTTGGGACAGGATGAGGGGCAGTGGTTCTAAACTAGAGCAGGGTAGATTTAGATTAGACATTAGGAGGAAGTTCCTTACTATAAGGCTGGTGGAACAATGGAACAGGTTGCCCAGAGAGACCTGATTGCTGTCTACAACTACCTGAAGGGACATTGTGGAGAGGCTGCTGTTGGTCTCTTCTCACAGGTAATTGGAGACAGAACAAGGGGGAATGGCCTTGAACTGAGGCTGGGCAGGATTAGATTGGACATTAGGAAAAACTTTTTCATGGAGAGAGTGGTCAGAGACTGGACTGAGCTGCCCAGGGAGGTGTTGGAGTCACCCACCCTGGATGTGTTTAAGGGTCTTCTGGATGTGGTGCTTAGGGATATGGTTTATGGTGAACCATAGGTGTAGAGTAGGGTTATAGGTTGACTTGGTGATAGTGAAGATCTATTCCAACCTGGACATTTCTGTGATTCTGTGAGAGGTAGTGGAGGCCCCATCCCTGGAGATATTCAAAATCAGACTTGATGTGGCCCTAAGCAACCTGATCTAGTTAGGCAGGACCCTCTCACTGCCTCTAGAGATCACTTCCAACCCAACCCATTCTATGATTCTGTGTCTGAATGTCCCAGCTGTAAGATGGGGACACTACCACATCTCTGAATCACACAGCAGACAGGAGGGTGACTTGGTATGGCATACACCAACTCACAGGGGCAGATCACAGAATCACAGAATTAACCAGGTTGGGAAAGAACTGTGACAACATTGAGTCCAACTTATCACCTAACCCTCCTAATTAACCCATGGCACTAAGTGCCTCATGCAGCTTCCTCTGAAACACATCCAGGGATGTTGACTCCACCACATCCTCAGGCCAATCACTCTTGCTGTGAAGAACTTCTTCCTAACATCCAGCCTGAACCTGCCCTGGCACAGCTTGAGGCTGTGTCCATTTGTTCTGTCACTAAGTGCCTGGCAGAAGAGACCAACCCCACCTGGCCACAACCTCCCTTCAGGTAGCCATAGAGAGCAATGAGGTCTTCCCTGAGCCTCCTCTTCTCCAGGCTGCACACCCCCAGCTCCCACAGCCTCTCCTCACATGGCTGTGCTCCAGCCCCCTCACCAGCCATGGTGCCCTTCTCTGGACATGTCCAAGCACCTCAACATCTTTCTTAAACTGAGGGCCCCAGAATTGGACACAGTACTCAAGGTGTGGTCTAACCAGTGCTGAGTACAGGGGCAGAAGGACTGCCCTACTCATGCTGGCCACACTGTTCCTGATCCAGGTCAGGATGCCATTGGCCTTCTTGGCCACCTGTCAACCCCAGGTCCCTCTCTGCCTGGCTGTACAGACAACAGAGAACACTGCAGACCAGCCACATGTATCAGATCCACACAGCCCTACCTCAGACCCCTACTCAACAGGCATGCAGCATATAGAAGAGCTTGGCTTAATGAGAAAAATCACATGCAAAATCAGCTTGCTGAGGCTGAACCTGGCTCTCAGCAGACTTACTCTCTCTCCTCCTTTGCTGTGATATTTAGATTCATCCATATGCAATGGCCATTTCCTGAGGAGTCATAAGCCTCCTGATGGAATAAAAAAGATGAGATGAGCCAACCCCCTCCCCCCAATAAATGGTATGTTGGACAGCTTGGCAGCTGTGCTGGTTAATGACTTAAAAGTACTAATGCAATGTGTGAATACACAGGTGACTCAAGCTTACCTTCTCCTGTCTACACAGTACCAGAGGAGGCTTCAGGAACCATGTGTACCAGCAGAGGTCCCAAACAAGCTTCTCCAGTGCCATTTGTTTGAAATCCAAGCTATGAGGCCTTTCTCCTCTCCCTTTCCAAGAAAAACTAACAGAAAGGTTTTTGGCCAGAAAGATGAAGTTTGACCTATGCTGGATTTCCCTCCATGCTTTTGTGGCTTTACCTGAAGCCTGGTGGGATATTTCCTCATTTCCAAATCAAGACTGAGTTCTTAGATTGTCATTGAAGATACTTTCAGTAGACATCAGAGGTTTACTCCCGACTCACACAACCTCTAAAAAAATGTTTCATGAGTCTCTGTGCTAGCAGGAGCTAATATAGGCACAAATAAATTAAACAAATAACATATGACATGAGCAAATTAAACCTAGAGTTGGTGACCAGTTAAAGAGGTGGACTGAAACCAAACATCCTCTTCAAAGTGTTGAAAGCTTTGCCATGGGGATATCATCCATCCCGTTAGCTAACATTGAGACAGTTACTACAGTTACAGAGAGAAACACAAACCACTCAGGTAGGTCCAGTTCCAACTGCATGTTCCTTCCTTAACAAAGTTGACTTGGAACAGTGCTGCTTAGGGATGCTGAAAATAAATGGATTCATAGATGCATAGAATGGTTCGGATTGGAAGGGATCTTGAAGATCATCTAGTTCCAATCCCCTTGCCATGGGCAGAGACACCTTCTGCTAGACAAGGTCATGCCATGCCTCGTCCAGCCTGGCCTTGAACACCTCCAGGAAGGGGGCATTCACAACCTCTCTGGGCAACCTGTTCCAGTGTCTCATCATCCTCACTCTAGAGAATTTCTTCCAGTTCTCCAGTCTAAATCCACCCTTCTCAGGCTTCCATCCATTTTCTCTCATCTTTTCACAAGCCCTCATCAAAAGTTCCTTCCCAGCTTTCTTGTAGGCCCTCTTCAGGTACTGGAAGGCTGGTCTAAGGTGTTCCCAAAACCTTCTCTTTTCCAAGTTGAATAGCCCTAACCCTTACCTGTCCTCACAGGCAAGATTGTCCAGCCCTCATTATCTCTGTGGCACTCTGGACCCTCTCCAGCAACTCCAGGTCCCTCTTGTGCTGGGAGCCCCAGAACTGGAGGCAGTGCTGCAGGTGAGATCTGAGCAGAGCAGAGGGGCAGAATCCCCTCCCTGTGCTGCTGCTCTCCCTGCTCAGGCTGCAGCCAGCACACAGCTGGCTCTGGGCTGTCAGTGACCAGTGCTGGCTCCTGGGCAGTTTGGCACCAACTGACACTCCCAAGGCCTTCTCCTCCGGGCTGCTCTTGAGCCAATCCTCACCCAACCTGGATTTGTGATTGGGATAGCTCCGACCCAGGTGCACTTGGTCTTGTCGTTTGACTTGGGCCCATCTCTCCAGCATGCTCAGGTCCCTCTGGATGGATCCCTTGCCTCTGGCATGTCAGCCACACCACACAGACTGGTGCCATGCACACTATTGTTGAGGGTGCCTCAATCCCACTGTCCATGATTCTGACCTAAAAAAGCAGGCAGTACCTTAGGCAAACACCAAGTCATACACAAAAATGACTAGGACAAAATCCCAGCTCTGAAAGCAGAGATGTAGCTCCCAGACAGAAAAGCTGAATAAGGATGCATCACAAGCAGGTTAGCCAGGTCTGTCAAACCAATTTACAGCTCAGCAATGCTCAGAGCTACAGATGGTTTCTATTTTTAAACCATTAATCTTGTAGACACTGATTTGTTCCTAGAAAACCTTCCCTTGTGACCTGCAGCCTTTGACAGACTCGTGCTATCTCCTGTGTAAAAAAACACAGAGCCCCCTGGAAAGGCCAACTTCAGTGTTAGATAAAGTTTAGCAATCAGTCTTCTCCAAAATTCTTGAGGTCATGCAGAATGTAGGTTAAAAACACCCCAAACTATTAACATTTTGGATTTCCATCCTTGTCATTTTATTTACTACCCTGTGGGACCTGAAAGATGTTCTCTGTTAGGCTTTCTTCCATCGCATACCATCAATCACTGATTATATTCCTATTATCTCCATCTCCTTCCAAATTCGTGTTCAAATCTTTTGTTATCAAGAGTATACCAGCAGCTGCCAAGACTTCATTAGCATCTTGGACATCCCAGCTGTCCAGTTCTGCAGCCTGGAGTCAGAAGTCTTTAAAGCACTCAGTCTCATAAGCATGTGTGCAAATGCTCTGCGGAGCTGACCCTTGTGAGCTGCTCCCTCCAGCAATGTGAGATGAGCTCTGGGAATACAACTGAGGCAAAGGTATAGTAGAATGGCTTAGGTTGGAAGGGACCTCAGAGACCATTTACTCGAACCTACTCCTGCCACAGGCAGGGATCTTTCTCAACTAGATTGTTTGCTCATCCAACCTGGCTTTGAAACACCTCCAGGAAGGAGACATCCACAACAACCTATACCAAAGTCTCACCACCCTCAGACAGAATGATTTTTTTCCTAAAATCCACTCTAACACTAATCTTCCTTGGCTAAAAAAACATTCCTCCTTGACCTCTTTTTAATCCCTTTGCAGCCTTCCTGCAGGTTTTCTTCAGGTATTGGAAGGCAGCTAAAAGGTCTCCCCAGAGTCTCCTCCAGGTGCCTCAGTCTATCCTCACAATAGAGGTGTTCCAGCCCTTGCAACACCTTTGTGACCTCTTCTGGGTTCACTCCAAGGTCTCTGAGTCCTTATGCTGGGGAGACCAGAACTGGAGGCAGTGTTCAAGGTGGGGTCTCCTGAGAATAAAAGGGCAAGTTCTCCTCTCTTGCCCTGCTGCCCACAGTCCTCTGGCTGCAGCCCAGCACACAGCTGCCTTCTGGGCTTCATGAGGGCACTGCTGGTTCCTGGCTCAGCAACCAACACCTACAAGGCTTTTTCTTCAGGTGTATTCTCAACCCACTCTGCACCCAGCCTGGTGCCTGGGGTTGGCCTGACTCAGCTGCAGCACCTTGCACTTTGACTCGTTGCACCTCATGCAGCTGGCAGTGGTCCACTTCTCAAGCTTGTCAAGATTCTTCTGAATGGATCCCTGGCGTCAGGTGAATCCAGTGCAGCACACAGCTTGGTGTCCTTGGCAAACTTGCTGAGGGTACACTATCTGACATCTCTTTCTCATGACAAAACATCTTGTAATGCCTTCCCAACCTTTTCAGGCATACGCCAGACCTTGTGCCCACACACTCTGGAGCTCTACAGTCACTTCTTGGTATCTTTAGGTTTCAGCTTGGAAATAAGCCCACAACCTGTGTTCTGTGAAGATATCACCTGTGGCACATTGCTTACTGGAGGCTCACTATGCAGCCTATGCTAGCTGCAGTTTCCCAGACAGCCCTGGTGGTGATGCAGATTCTAATGTGCAGCAGGTGCTGATTCTGCAACACACACTAGAGCTGTAGCTCCTGCCCCTGTAACGGAGAGAAGGAGAGGAGAAAGATGAACCAGCCCAGCACTCACTGCTTTATCACCACATCTGCCAGCTGCTTCTTGTGTGATAAGGGTTGGGTCTCCCAGCCTAGTGGAAATGCTCTACTTGCCTTTTCACAGAATCACAGAATGGTAGGGTTGAAAGGGGCCTCCAGAGATCATCAAGTCCAACCCTCTGCAAAGAAAGACCACTTAGGGCAGGGCACACAGCAATGCATTCAGGTGGGTTTTGAAGATCTCTGAAGAAGGAGATTCCACAACCTCTTTGCTTCCATTCAGGGGCTAAAATCAAGCATGCAAGACACTCCATTTTGCCCTGTGACTAGACATGAAGACTAGATAGACCAGACTAGGTAGCTAGATAATGGTTGGACAAGATGATCTCACAGGTCTTTTACATCCTGAAAGGCTCTAAGAACTGAGAGTGGAACACTGCTATGACTGTGCTTACATGACCCTTGTACTATTAGATGCTGCTACACTGGACGGGGGTGGCAGTGGGATTGCCATTCTCATCTTAGGCAGCTAAGCATGAAGCTTGCCCAGACATTCTGATTTCCTCACTGAGAAGTAAAGAGCTTAAACCAAGAATACTCATGGGTTTAACTTGTGAGCAGTTGAAACGTGGCCATCACAGTTCTTCAGAAGTCATTATTTTAAAATAGTCTGGGGAATGCTCCAAACAAAAGAAATGGGTTTTGTTGTTGTTTTGTAGATTTTTTGTGTGGGTTTGTGGGTTTGTGGTTTGTTTGGGTTTTTTTGTTTGTTTGGTTTGGTTTGGTTTGGTTTGGTTTTGGTTTTGGTTTGGTTTTGTTACTTTGCAATATCTGTTGTTTGCAATGGGGAAGGCAGCAGCTTGGTGAGGCAACAATATTTACTTAGGATAGGATTCTGCCTTCCTAATGCCTATTTATTGAGACCTGCATATATCCACTGGAGCAAAGGTATGCAGGCTGCAAAAGTTTCCTCAGTCCTTCTGCCACAAATGAGACGTGTTCCCCACTGCACCCTGGTGAGGCAGGTTGGATGATCCAGCTGGAATCATACTGATGCTCTTCTTGCTTGGAAGCTTTGAGAAGAAGAGTGTTGCTGCCTTAGAACTAGTGCTGTGCAGCCTTACCTGTTGAAAAGGGGAACAAAAGGGAGGGAAAGCTTTTGGCATGTTCTTACTCCAGAAACAAGGAAAGAAGTGTTAAGAAGTGTTAAGCTGTGGAACTTTCTACAACAGGATGAGGGGCAATGGCTTTGAGCTGGAAAAGAGGGTGTTTAGACTGTGACATTAAAAGTGACATTAAAACTCTGTATTCTGTGCTCATCAGGCATGACTAAACCTGTATTTCACAAACAAAAGTTTTGAGTTGCTATCTAGCACCAGAGGGCTTAGGTTCCTTGTATTGTCTCCTGGTCTTCCTCTCTGAAATGCACCATAAAAGCTTCCACATTAATTCAATGAGAAGCAGCAAAGTGCTAGTATAGCTGTTTCTGTGTTGGCACCAGAGATAAAACAGGGTAAGTGTCCCAGTCTGGAGGAACTGCAGGTGTGTGGGGTTTGGATTCTCAGTCACGGAATTAGGGCACAAACAGTGTCAAATGCATAGGCTAGCTTTATTGCATTCACACAACTTACACACACAAAAGTAGGGATGGGGAGAAGAAAAGAGTAAGAGAGGCGGGGGAGAAAGGAGAAAGAAAATAAAGAAATACCCCCATACAGAGAGAAGAGAGAGAGAGCACACCCCAGAGTGATTCAGCATCCCCAAAGTCCGTTTAGCGGGTGGGGAATATTCAGTCTGCACGTCAGAGCTTCTCTTCTTTTACCTGTGTGCCTCACTGAATATATATGCCCTTCTAAGAATCACTTAGCACATTCTGGGAGTGATTTTCTTGGTCAGGCCCACTGTCCAGTGGTGTTGGGCATGCTGGGCGTGGTAGGGGGTTTCCAGGGTTGAGGTCTTCCTTGTCCGGCTGGTTTCTCTGAAATGGTCACTGCTGTCAATAAACCAGGAACTGGTTGGGTTGGAATCAGCATCACTTTTCACTACAGGAAGCCTTCACCTCCTGTATGTGCTGGGTGACTCAAGCTTGGTTCCAGATGTGGTGGTCCAGAACCTTTTAGTTCATGTAAGCTGAGCAGTCAGGAAGACCATCTCAAGATAGCATCCATGAGCTCACTTTGCATTCCCCCAGTTGGTCTCTTGTCCAGTCGTTGCATATTAGAGAGCTCTTGGGGGTCTGAGGTCATGCAGGAGGGGATTTTTGGGATGGTGAGTGTAAACAGGATTCCACTTAGCATTTCTCAAAAATTTAGCTCAAGGCATTTTTTTTTTTTTCTGAGATGTTAGGACTTTGACAAGGGCTTGGAGTGATAGGATGGGAGGGAATGGATCAAAGCTCGAGGAGGGCAAATTTAGACTGGAGATTAGGAAGAAATTCCTCTTTTGAGTGAGATGGAACAGGTTGCCCAGGGAAGTTCCACCCCCTGGAGTTGTTCAAGGCCAGGTTAGATAGAGCCTTGAGCAACCTATTCTAGTGGGAAGTGTCTCTGCCCATGGCAGGGGGTTGGAACTAGCTGAAGTTTAAGGTCCCTTCCAACCCAAAACATTCTATGATTCTATGCCTTTCATCAGCCAAACAGCTCCATAAAGAGCCTGCTTGCTCAAGTACTGAGGCTGGGATATTTTGCTTTAAAAGTCTGGAAGCCTCTAGAGGCAAAAAGTGCCAAAGAGCAGACAAATGACTATGCCACTCTTCATCTTGGATATAGCTGGCAGCAGTCTGTTGCACATGAGGAGCTGGACTTCGATCTGAAGGCTGCTGTGGCTCAGCAGTGTTGTTCCACTTTCCTGGAAAAAACAGAGTCAACAAAATCTTGAAGCCAGCGATCTCTCCTCACACACTGCACTCCAAAGCAGGACTTGCACAAGTGCAGTGTATTGGGAGATTATTCAAATGGAAAACAGCAGCTTAGCTTTGAAGGATCACTCATTTTTATGGCTCTCCCTATATTTCCCAGCTTTGGGGGATGTCCTGTGTTTAAATGTTGATTTTCTCTGTGTTCCTGCTGAAATTTCTTTCAAACACCTCAAATAGTTTTAGTTTTAGTTTCAGTGGAGTTGTCAGAAAGAATGATTTCGTAGAATCATAGAATGGTTTAGGTGGAAAGGGACCTCAAAGCTCATCCAGTTCCAACCCTCCAACATAGGCAGGGACACCTCCCACTAGAACAGGTCCCTCAAGGCCTCATCCAGGTGGCCTTGAACACCTCCAGGGAGGGAGCAGCCACAACCTCCCTGGGAAACCTGTGCCACTGTCTCACCACCCTCACTGCAAACATCTTCCTAACATCCACTTTAAATCTCCCCTCTGCCAGTTTAAATCCATTACCCCTTGTCCTACCATTACAAGACCTTGTAAATAGTCACTTCCCAGCCCTCCTGTAGCCCCCTTCAGATACTGGAAGGTCATTCTAAGATCTCCTTGAAGCCTTCTCTTCTCCATGCTGAAGAGCCCAAACTCTTGTAGCCTGCCCACATTTGATAAAGCATCTCATGCTTCTTCATTGTGTATTTGATTAGTGTCCTTTGCTTGATGTTCAGTTTTCCTTGTGGCACATTGGGTTTGTTTTTACTGAAAATCCAATTTTTTTCCACCTGTTGGACCATGTCTTTGCACCATGTTTTTGACATCAATAGAAAGATGCTGCTCAAGGGAGAGAGGCAGGGAAGGGGAAGATCATAAATTGTTTTATTGTTGCCTAGAACTTTGAACCAAAAGCTCATCTGCACCAATTAATCTGTTTTGCTTTGAACCAAAAGCTCATCTGCACCAATTAATCTGCTTTACTTTGAACAGCTTATGATAATTCAGGTAAATTTTATATGTCTGGCTTCATATAGTCCATGATCCTCAGATGGACTCGATGATCCTACAGGTCTTTTCCAACCAAAACAATTCTACAATTCCATGACTCAGGGCAGAGAGATAGGGAAGGGAAAAGACCACCACAGTTTATAAATTGTTCATTTGTTTGGTTTTTTTTTTAATCTTTTTTTTTTTTTTTTTTCCCCAGATCTTTGAAACAAAGGTTCACCTGCACCATTTAAAGTGCTTTTCTTTGAAAAGTGTATGGTATTTTTGGTGAATTTTATTTGTCTGGCTTCATAGTCCATGATTAGAAGCCCTCAGCAGGATGCAATATTGACAGTAGGAGGCATTCACTTACAACATCCCAAACTAGAAACCTACAAGAACATTAGTGTCAGAGCCTACTAAATCTAGGAGGCTCTGGGCAAGCAGCAGGTTTTCACAGAAGGGATTGGCTGTTAATGTTTTAACAGTGTCAACAACCCACACGTTCATCTGGCAGCAAATGTCACAGGACTGAGCTTTCACATTGAGGTGTGGAAATGTTAAGAGAAAGGTTAAAAGGAGAGATTTGTGCCCTTGATATGACTGAAAACCTTACTGTGAGCTTATTTCTTCTAAGCAGTGTCAACAGAAGAGGCAACTTGGACAGAAAATATAAGAAACAATGATCCTAGCTAGTAGTAGCTGGATCTAGGCAACCTGGTCTAGTTGAGGATGCCCCTGATGACTGCAGAGGAGGTTGGACTAGGTGACCTAGATTAGGTTACCCAGAGCCCTGTTGAGCCTCACTTAATATCTCCAGGGATGGGTCCTCAACCATCTCCCTGGGCAACCTGCTGCAGTGTTCAACTACTGTCATGGTGCAGAACTTGTTCCTAACATCCAATCTAAATCTGCTCTGCTCTAGTTTGAAGCCTTTGCCCTCATCCTATTCCTGCAGGCCTTTGCAAACAGTCTTTCTGTAGCCTTCTTGTAGCCCATTCAGGTACTCGCAGGCACCTATTAGGGCTGCCTGGAGCTTTCTCCAGACTGAACACGCTCAGCTCCCTCATCCTGTCCTTGTAGCAGAGCTGCTCCAACCCCCTGATCATCTTCATGGCCTGCTCTGGACCTGCTCCATCATGTCCATGTCCTTCCTGTGTTGAGTGCTAAAGAGCTGAACGGAGCACTGTAGCTCTTGCTATCATTAGCTTCCAAAATCATTAGGTAGACTCATAGAATCACATAGAATCACAGAATGTCAGGGGCTGGAAGGGACTTCCTAAGCTCGTCCAGTCCAATCACCTTGCCAGAGCAGGACCACCTATAGCAGATCACACAGGAATGCATCCAGGCAGGTTTTGAATATCTCCAAAAGAGACTTCACAACCCCTCTGGGCAGCCTGTTCCACTGCTCTGACACCCTCACACTGAAAAAATTCCTCCTTATGTTTCCATGGAACTTCCTATGCCTCAGCTTCCACCTTGTCCTGTCACTGGGCATCACCCAGCAGAGCCTGGCTCCAGCCTCTGGGCACTCACCTTTACATCTTTATAACCATGAATGAGGTCACACCTCTGTCTCTTCCTCTCCAAGCTCCAAGCCCCAGCTCCCTCAGGCTCTCCTCACAAGAGAAATGTTCTACTCCCTTCATCATCTCTCTCAAGCAGTTCTATGTCCTTCTTGAACTGGGAGGATCCAGAACTGGACAAAGTACTCCAGATGCAGTCTCAGCAGGGCAGAGTAGAGGGGGAGGAGAACCTCTCTCGACCTACTAACCACAGCCCTTCTAGTCCACCCTAGGATACTCTTGGCCTTCTTGGACACCAGAACACATTGCTGGCTCATGGTCAACCTCCTACCCACTAGGACCCCCAGATTCTTTAAAAAACAGGCTAATCGATTTTTTTTTTCCCCTGTGTTGCCTGAATCCTTTCTCCTCAGCTCATGCGTTTCAAGCATACATGCTTCTGAGTGTTCTTCAGAAGCTGATGCTCACACAACATGGAGTTTATTAGGAGAAATAGCAATCCTGAAAGTATGTAAAGAAGCTGAGAGCCTCACTCACAATAAACTGGGTTTTACCTTACAGAAGGTGGAATTTGTCACCTCTAAACATGCTGCTGGCCCTTTCTTTCCTGTGATTGGGTAAACCAAAATGCTGTTATGTTTTTAAAGATTTTTCTTTTTTTCAGAGGGGAGATTTTTTTTCCTCTTTTTTTTTTTTTTTTGTGGGGGCTGTTTGTTTGGGTTAGAGTTTTTTGTTTGTTTTGGTTTGGGTGTTGGGGTTTTGGGGTTTTTTTGTTGTTTTTTTTTTTCTAGTATTTCACATCTTAGGCAAACATACACAAAAAAATCAGAGACAACAAACACCTTTCAGAGGAAATTCCTTGGAGGCAAAGTAATGCTGCCACAAGCTTCTCAATAACAGATGCCTTGAAAAGAGCTTTTTGTCAGACCTTTCATCAACTAAAAATCATCAAATGTGTTGGAAAAAATTATCTGTAGGGGCTCAGGAGGCCTCTGAGTGGTGAAGGATCTCTGTAAGATCCTTCATGGTCTTGGATGTATTTGGTCAATAAGCTTTGTCTCGGACTGTGCTGAGGCAGGAGTCCTTAGCAGTCACAGAATCACTTTGGAAAAGCCCTCAAAGACCATTTAGTTGTATCTGCCCTGCCATGGGCAGGGACACCTCCCACTAGAGCAGGTTGCTTAGGGTTCCAGCTAAACTGACTTTTAACACATTCAGGTTTGGAGCCTCTAAAACTTTTAATGTTTTAAATACATTTAATACATAAACATATTGAACAGAATTTATTATATTAACTGCAGTACAGTTTACAGAATTCCAATTAATTATGGTGTGGGTTGCTATCTGAGGAAATGTGTTCCATGTCAGCTGCTTGTATTCAGCCCTCATCCTGCTTGCAGGCTTCTCACCAGTAGACCACAGAACAGTTTGAGTTGGAAGGGACCCTAAAGATCATCTAGTTCCAACCTCCCTGCCATGATAAGGGACACCTCCTGCTAGACCAGGTTGATCAAGGCCCTCCCAACCTGGCTTGGAACACTCCCAGGCTTGCAGCCTTCACAACTTCTCTAGGTGATGTGTTCCAGAGCTTCACCACCCTCATGGGGAAGAATTTCTTCCCAATGTCTTATCTAAAAGGAGTTTCTTCCAGCTTGAAACCATCCTCTTGTCCTGCCTTTGTCAAAAGTCCCTGTCCAGTTCCTCTCTAGCCCACTTCAAATCCTGGAAGGCTGTAGAAGAAAACTAACGAGAAAAAAGAGGCCCTGTTGCCACTTAATCCATAAATGGGTATTCTATAAAGCAGAGTCTGACCTCACCTCTTTGTTAAGATAATTGATGCTTTGACTGGTCTACATTTATTTCTGGGAAGTGCCACAAGCATCAGACAAAAGTATAAGAAATGTGAAGGGGCAAGGGAAAAAAACTGCAAGACTGGCTGAAAATCAGTGGGATGTCTGACAAACTAAATACTGGATGCTTTGGCTGGCCACCAAAGGCTCCTCTGGAGTGCTGCTTGAAGACTGAACACACTTTCAAGTTGTTTTCCACCCCTCTGCTGCAGTTGGTCCCCTATGAAATGTATACCTGCTCTCACTTCAGCTTGCACTGGAGATTTCCAGGTGAAAATAGTTGGTTTCTGCTTCAGTAAATGCTGCTTTAGTGAAACTGTGGTTTCAGCTGAAATCTGCCAAGTCACAGTGACTTTTTCTAATTTCCTGTAAAGACAGTGTCAGGTTCTCTTCATGCTTCGTTTAGTTTGGGTACTGGAACTGCAGGTGAAGAACTCTGAACTTAGAGGTTGCATTAACTGCACACACTCTGTACAGCACAGGGCTGGGTCCATAAGAGTCTGGCACAACACAGCCATGCATTGCAGCACTCCATTTCACAGAATCACAGAAGTAGAGAATTACAGCATCACAGAACGTCAGGGGCTGGAAGGGACCTCCAAAGCTCATCCAGTCCAACCCCCTGCCAGAGCAGGATCACCTAGAGCAGATCATATAGAAACACATCCAGGCAGGTCTTGCATATCTCCAGAGAGGGAGACTCCACAACACCCCTGGGCAGCCTGTTCCAGTGTTCTGCCACTCTGACAGGGAAAAAAATCCTCCTGATGTTTCCATGGAACTTCCTATGCCTCAGCTTCCACTGTTGTCCCTTGTCCTGTCATTGGGCATCACCCAGCAGAGCCTGGTACAGCCTCCTGGCACTCACCTCTACATCTCTATAAACATTGATGAGGTCACCTCTCAGTCTCCTCTTCTCCAAGCCCCAGCTCCCTCAAGCTCTCCTTTTAACAGAGATGTTCCATTCCCTTCATCATCTTTGTGGCTCTGTGCTGGACTCTCTCAAGCAGTTCTATGTCCCTCTTGAACTGAGTGGCCCAGGACTGGGCACAGTACTCCAGATGCAGTTTCACTAGGGCAGAGTAGAGGGGCAGGAGAACCTCTCTTGACCTACTAACCACGGACTTTTTTAATACAGCACAGAATGGCATTGGCTCCCCTGGCCACAAAAGCATATTGCTGGCTCATGGTCTCCCTCCCACCAACCAGGACCCCCCAGGTTCTTTTCCCCTTCACTGCCTTCCAACAGGTCAGTCCCCAGCCTGATCCCTGGGGTTGTTCTTTCTCAGGTGCCAGACTCTCCCCTTTCTCATGCTGAATTTCATCCAATTTCTCCCTGACCTACTCTCAGCCTGTCCAAGTCTGGATGAATGGCAGCACAGACTTGTGGTGTCTCAGCCACTCCATCCCAGTTTGGTGCCATCAGCAAACTTGCTGACAGTTCACTCTGTGCCCTCATCCAGGTGGCTGATGAATATATTCAACAGAACTGATGCCAGTACTGACCACTGTGAGAATCCACAGGCCTCCAACTAGACTCCATTCCATTGGCCACAACTCTCTGACTTCTTCCCCGCAACCAGTTCCTAATCAGCCTCACAACCTCATCATCGAGAATGCACTCAGTTTAGACATTTTTGTCACTCTTTTATTTCCTCCAATAGGAAACCTATTTTAACTCTGGATGAGGGTTACTAGAGTCTACACAAATCCCTTTAGCATTCAAAAGACACAGGTCTTAGGCTTTGCCAGACAGAATCACAGAATTAACCAAGTTGGAAAAGACCTTTAGGCTCATCAAGTCCAACCTATCATCTAAAACCTTCTAATTCACTAAATCATGGCACTAAGTGCCTCATCCAGCCTCTTAAACACCTTCAGGGATGGGGACTCCACCACCTCCCCAGGCAGCCCATTCCAGCACCAATCACTCTTGCTGTGAAGAACTTCTTCCTCGCATCCAGCCTAAACCTGCCCTGGCACAGCTTGAGGCTGTGTCCTGTTTCTGTCCCTGGGTGCCTGGCAAAAGAGACCAGCCTCTTCTTTTTCTTCTTAGGTCTGTTTTTCATTTTAGGTCTTAACCCTCAGCTTCAGATGGAAGTGTGGCTCAGATTCCCTTTTCATTTGCACCTCATTATAAGATATTTGTAAGCATAATTCCTGCCCAGAGAAGGGTGAGAAAGATGGTGGACGGTCTGGGAAATAGGTCTCATGAGGAGCAGCTCAGGGACAATAAAAACATAGAATCATAGAATGGTTTAGGTTGGAAGAGACCTCAAAGATCAGCCAGTTCCAACTCCCCACCACAGGCAGGGACACCTCCCTCTAGAACAGGTCGCTCAAGGCCTCATCCAACCTGGCCTTGAACACCTCCAGGGAGGGAGCAGCCACAACCTCCCAGGGCATCCTGTGCCAGTGTCTCACCACCCTCACTACAAAGAACTTCCTCCTAACATCCCATTTAAATCTCCCCTCTGACAGTTTAAATCCATTGCTCCTTGTCCTGTCATTACAAGACCTTGTAAATAGTCCCTCCCCATCCTTTCTGTAGCCCCCTTCAGATACTTGAAGGTTGCTATAAGGTCTCCTGGAAGCCTTCTCCAGGCTGAAGAACCCCAGCTCTCTCAGCCTGTCTTCATAGTAGAGCTGCTCCAGCCCTCTGAGCATCTTCATCACCTCCTCTGGACTACTGCAACAGTTCCATGGCCTTCTTGTGTTGGAGGCTCCAGAACTGCACACAGTACTCCTGCTGGGGTCTGACGAGAGCAGACTAAAGAGGCAGAATCCCCTCCCTTGCTCTGCTGGCCACGCTGTTCTTGCTGCAGCCCAGGACACATCCAGTCCAACCATCAACTCACCACTTCCATGGCCATTAAACCATGCCCCAGAGTTGCATGTCTACATGTACTCTGACCACTTCAGGGATGGAGACTCCACCACCTCCCTGGGCAACCTGTTTCGATCCCTGATCACTCTTGTAGCATAGAAATCTGTCCTAATATTCAAGTGCATCTCCCCTGGGGCAACCTGAGGTCCTCTCATCCTATCACTTTGCTACTTGGGTGAAGAAAGCAACACCCATCTCACTGCAACTTCCTTTCAGGGAGCTGTAGAGAGCAAAGAGGTCTGCCTTCAGCCTCCTCTTCTCCAGAATAAAGACACCCACCTCCCTCAGCTGCTCCTTCCCAGCCCTGTTCTCTGAACCCTTTGCCACCTTTGTTGCCCTTCTCTGAACCTGCTCTAGCACCTCAATGTCCTTCTTGGAGAGAAGGTCTCAAAATTGAATCATAGAATGGTTTAGGTTGGAAGGGACCTCAAAGATCAGCCAGTTCCAACCCCCCACCACAGTCAGGGACACCTCCCACTAGAACAGGTCACTCAAGGCCCCATCCAACCTGTCCTTCAACACCTCCAGGGAGGGAGCAGCCACAACCTCCCTGGACAACCTGTGCCAGTGTTTCACTGAGACTCAAAGTGTGGCCTCCCCAGTGCTAAGTAGAGGGGGACTCTGGTGTTTCTGGTCACAATATTCATGATCCAAGCCATGATGCTGTTGGCCTTTTTGGCCACCTGGGCACACACTGGCTCTTCCTCAGCCATCTGCCAATCAACACCCCCAGGTCTGTCTCTGCTGGGCAGATTTCCAGCCATGTCTCACCCAAAGTGAGGATGAAGAATTCCACAGGAACAGAAGTTAGGTGATGCCACAGTCATACTAGTCTCTGGCACAGGTACATTAACAGGGGCACCCAGAAGCAGAGTTCTCTGTGGGTTTGAAGTATCTTCATTAATTAGCAATAGCTGATAAAGAACTAAGGGAAGCAGATTTATGTTCCAATGCTGCCAACTGGCTACAGGGAGATTTTAGGTACCATAGTTAGATTTTCAGTGTAATTATCCTGCCAAGTGTTGCTCCAAAGACCTTAATTAGAGTAAAAACACCCAGATCATAAGAATGCCCTGTCCAGGACCCTGCAATTATTTTCCTTCCCCCTACTTGCCACATTCTGATCTCCAAAGTAATTTACCCTCCAGTATTCTGCTAGGGTGTTCTCCTTTTCCTCCACGCACCCACTGCAGGCTTGTTCTTCACTGTTCACTTTGACTTCATTGACGTTTTTCTTGGAAATACACTGTTTTCTTCCAAGCTGTTTTCTGTACCCTATCATGCCTTAATTTATTTTTCATCTATTGTATTTATTATTATTATTTCACTCTCTTGAGCATTGCCTTGATCGCCTTGGAGCTTGAGGAAGCTGGTGGCTATATAAATAAACTTCTTGTTGTTCCAGATGTTTGTTTCATTTGAGAGCCATTCTGCTCACAGTTATACCAGGACAATCCCACTGTCTTCAGGGTGATAGCCACAGAGCAAGGAGAGCAGGCAATGTCTCTGAGTCTCTTTTTAAGTCTGTTTTTTTGTTTATCTCATTGCTTTACCACATTGTTATGTAAACAGCCCTTTAATTTGCAGATGGTCTCCTAAATTTTCATTTAGTGAAAGGAATTATCTGTCTCCTCTTGAGACCCTATTCTGTCTCTGCAAATATGTCCCATTACTCCTTCCTCTTACAGGCATTTCACAGTTACAGAATCACAGAAACATCCAGGTTGGAAAAGCCCCTCAGGATCACCAAGTCCAACCTAGAACCCTGCTCTACAAGATTCACCTTAAACCATATCCCCAAGCACCACATCCAAATGACCCTTAAACATTGCCAGGGTTGGGGACTCCACCACCTCCCTGGGCAGCACATTCCAGTCCCTGACCACTCTTGCTGGGAAAAAAAACTGTCCTGATATGGAGTCTAAACCTCCCCAATGGCAGCTTGAGGCCATTCCCTCTTGTTCTATCACTAATTACCTGGCACAGTAGACCAGCACAAACCTCTGCACAATCTCCTGTCAGGTAGTTGTAGACAGTGATGAGGTTTCCCTTCAGCCTCCTCTCTTTTAAACTAACCATCAGATTTATTCTCCAAGCCCTTTACCAGCTTCCTTGCCCTCCTATGCACTTGCTCCAGCAATTGGGCAGCCCCAAACTTCACACAATGCCCACTGCCATTGACCACAAGGGCACATTGCTGGCTCATGGGCACCCTGTTGTCCACCAGGACTTCCAGGTCCTTTTCTCCAGAGCTGTGCTCCAACAGATCAGCCCCCAACTTTCTACCCTCATAAAAGCTCCTTAGGTTCCCAGCTCAGGTGCTGAAGCAATGCCATTGGTGCCATTCTTTTCACAAGGGGGAGGCAACTCCTGCACTCACCAAGCAGACAAATGGACATCTCATTGCATAGTTTTAAAAACAACAGAGCCCACAGAATGAGTTAGACCCAGGTGAACCTTTGCAGTGCAGCAACCTTGATTTTGTACCTCTTCAGTAACCTGTGAGATGTTATTTCTATCCAAATAATAGTACTAGATATTCCTGTCAAAAAAATACATGCTCTGAAGCAGACACTGCCTGTTCTCCAAGAGTCCTGCCAAGAGGCTCTTCAAATGGACCTGGTCAGAGTAGATCAGTGGGCTGAGGCTAATGGGCTGAGGTTCAACAAGGCTAAGTGCTGGATGCTGTGCTTGGGTCACAGCAACCCTACAAACAATTCAAGCTTGAGGAAGAGTCTGGTAACTGCCCAGCAGAGAAAGAGCTGGGGGTGCTGTTTGACAGCTGACTGAATCACAGGATGTCAGGAGCTGGAATGGACCTCCAGAGGTCATCCAGTCCAACCCCCTGCCAGAGCAGGGTCACCTATACCAGATCACATAGGAACACATTCAGGCAGGTTTTGAATATCCGCAGAGAGGGACACTCCACAGACACACACACACCCAGGCAGCCTGTTCCATTGTTCTGTCACCCTCACAGTGAAAAAATTCCTCCTCATGTTTACATTAAACTTCCTATGAGACAGAATGCCCAGGTGGCCAAGAATGCTACCTGGCCTGGATCAGCAACAGTGTGATCAGCAGGACTAGAGAACTAATTGTCGCCCTGAACTCAACACTAGTGAGGCTGCACCTTGGGTTCAGTTTTCGGGCCCTCACTCCAAGAAAGACATTGAGGTGTTGGAGCATGTCCAGAGAATGGCAACAAAGCTGGTGAAAGATCTGGAGAACAGAGTCCAATGGAGGACTGCAAGGATGCTGAAGGGACTGGAGCACTGCCTGATGAGGAGAGGCTGAGATACTTAGGGCTTTTTGGTCTGGTGAAGAGAAGACCCTCTGATGAAGAGGGGATCTGATTGATGTCTATAAATATCTGAGGGCTGGGGGTCAAGAGGGAGAGGACAGGGACAGCCTCAGATCACTTGTGCCCTGGAATAGGGCAAGGGGCAAGGGATGGAAACTGCAGCACAGGAAGCTGCACATCAACACGAGGAAGAGCTTCTTGACTGTAAGGGTCCCAGAGCACTGGCACAGGCTGCCCAGAGAAGTTGTGGAGTCTCCTCCTCTGGAGCCTTTCCAACCCTGTCTCGATGTGTTCCTGTGTGACCTGTGCTGGATTCTCTGGTCCTACTCTGGCAGGGGGGTTGGCCTGGAAGATGTCCAGAGGTCCCTTCTAACCCCTAACATCCTGTGAGCCTGTGAACTCCAACCAGGCTGTCTGGCAGAGAGCAGTTCTGACTAACCAGGAGCTTTGTCTGGTGTCTGTTAAAGTTCAAACTCCACTTCACACTTTAGCCATGCATAGGTTGTTTGAAGACATCTCTCCATTTCTTCCTGGTTCATCTCATTACTTGTGTAAGCATAACCATTTCCCACAGCATTCTCCTTCAGAAACTCCTGAAACAAGGCTTGGTTCAGTGCCCTCTCCATTGGATGAAAATCTGCTTGACGGTCAGGCCCCAAGAATGGTGGTGAATAGAGTACAATCTGGCTGGTGCCCAATCACCAGTGGTGTCCCCCAGGGTTCAGTACTGGGGCCTGTCTTCTTTAATATCTTTATCAGTGATCCAGATGAGGATATTGAGGGATATTGTGTAAGTTAGCAGATAACAGCAAGCTGGGTGGCTGTGTCCATCTGCTAGAAGGTTTTGCAACAGGATCTGGACAGTTGAGACCCATGGTCCAAGGTTAATTGTATGAAGTTAACAAAGCCAAGTGCCAGGTCCTGCACCTGAGTCACAACAACCTCATGGTGAGCTACAGACTTGGAGATGTGTGGTTGGAAAGCTGTGACTCAGAGAGGGACCTGGGGGTGTTGGTTTGTAGTCAACTGCACATGAGCCAGCAGTGCCCAGGTGGCCAAGAAAGCCAATGGCATCCTGGCTTGGGTTAGAAACAGG
Organism: Psilopogon haemacephalus; assembly: GCA_013396835.1. Lineage (NCBI taxonomy): Eukaryota > Metazoa > Chordata > Aves > Piciformes > Megalaimidae > Psilopogon > Psilopogon haemacephalus. Next base: position 249,262 of record VWZI01008171.1, on the reverse strand, counting down.
GTGGGCAGCAGGGACAAGAGGGGATCATCCCCCTGTGCTCAGCACTGCTGAGGCCATACCTTGAGTGCTATGTTCAATTCTGGGAGCCTCATCACAGGAAGGACATTGAGAGGCTGGAGTGTGTCCAGAGAAGGGCAACAAGGCTGGAGAGGGGCTGGAGCACCTGGGCCATGAGGAGGGGCTGAGGGAGCCAGGGGTGTCCAGGCTAGAGAAGAAGAGGCCAAGGGTAGACCTCATTGCTCTCTACAGCTCCTTGAAGGGAGGTTGGAGCGAGGAGGGGGCAGCCTCTGCTCCTTGGTGGCAAGAGACAGGAGTAGAGGAAATGGTTCCAAGCTGCACCAGGGGAGGCTCAGGCTGGATGCTAGGAAATATTTCTGCACTGGAAGGGTTCTCAGACCTTGGAGTGGTCTGCCCAGGGCAGTGATGCAGTCACGATCCCTGGGAGTGTTTAAGGAGTGTCTGGACCTGGTCCCTATGGACATAGTTTAGTGTTGACCCTTCAGTGCTAGTCAGGTGTTGGTCTCTTTCTGTAATTCTGTGAATGATTCTGCCTTTTTAGTTTAGCAGGTGTAAATGGCAAGAGGACTAATGACTGCTAACTATCCCAGCCATACAAATTAATGTTTACAAGCCACCTCCTTTCCTAGTCCAGTCATTTACTGAAAATCCATCCACCTGCCTGAGCCATTGCGGTGCAAATGGCATCCACACCCAACCAAGACACCTGAAGTGCTGTGACAAGCAAATAGCACTAGACTCCCTCTCATTCCGGTGTGCGTTATAGAGAGAAAAGCAAAAACGACACCAAAGGACTTTGCATGGAAAAGGGACCTGGCACAACACCAGTTAGAAAATCTGCCAGAATATTGCTTTGTTTAAACTGGCCTGATGCTTTTCAGGCTCTGATATCTTTGACTGATGTCCCTGCCAAAAAGATTATGAAATGACGAGCTGTTTAAGAACACTGTATCTTGATTTGCTTTTGTAGGTTTACCTTTCAAAATGTGGTGAATATTTCTGATAGCAGAATGAGCACAGAATGAGACCAAGCATATAGATAGGTGTATATATATATATGTATATATATATATATGTAAAAAGAGAATTCACAGTTGTTCCTTGGGTCATTCATCAGAACAATTTGGACAGTCTTGGGATAGATTCTAAGGAGAAAGATAAGTAAGTCCAGGTTTACTCTTTGCCTCCTTTGGCTAAGTATTTGGCCAAAAGTAAATCCCATCCTGTCTGCTTGTAAACATTGTCATGCAGATTCCCGCACTTAATGCAAAAAAAAATCTGCTCTGATAAAGTTGAAAATCATTCAGATCAGAAAGCTCTCCATCAGTATAAATGTATAAATCTGCATTTTTCAAATCATGTGCAAGTGTGCAGATGGCACCAAGTGGTGTGGCCCAGTTGGCACACTGGAGGGAAGGGATCCACGCAGAGGGACCTGGATAGGCTACAGAGGAGGGCCCAAGCCAACCTCATGGAACTTAAGCCAGAATTTCTGAAGGCTTTCTGATTACATGACAAGCTTTTGATAGTGAAAGAATAATCCCATGGATCAGTATGGTCTGGGGATGGACCTGCTGGAGAGCAGTGAAGGGGAAAAGGATCTAGGGGTGTCCATGAGCCAGCAATTTGCTCTGGTCTCCACCTCTACTCTGCCCAGCTGAGGCTGCATCTGGAATATTGCGTCCAGTTCTGGGACACTTGGTTCAAGAAGAACTTCAGGAAATGCTTGAAAGAGTCCAGAACAGAGCCACAAAGATGATGGAGTGGAACATCTCTGTTATGAGAAGAGAATGAGGGAGCTGGGGCTTGGAGCTTGGAGAGGAGGAGACTAAGAGGTTATAAAGATGTGCAGGGTGAGTGCCCAGAGGCTGGAGCCAGGCTCTGCTGGGTGATGCCCAATGACAGGACAAGGGGCAATGGTGGAAGCTGAGGCACAGGAAGTTTCATGTAAAAACAAAGAGGAATTTTTTCAGTGTGAGTGTGCCAGAACACTGGAACAGGCTGCCCAGGGTGGGTTGTGGAGTCTCCCTCTCTGCAGATGTTCAAGACCTACCAGGATACCAGATTCCTGTGTCATCTGGTGATACTGCTCTGGCAAAGGATTTGGACTGGATGACCTCTGGATGTTTGTTCCAATCCCTACCACTAGGTGATTTTCCGAGCTGTCTTGTGAATTTAAGCATTCACTGCCATTCCCATCTGAAAAATCAGAAAAGGATTACTATTTTGGCTTGTCTGTTTTTAAACTGGTACAATTAAAATAGGTGCTGGATAGAAATGTGGCTTCGTTTCTTACTTGTGACGTCGTAAGGCTCTAATTAAGTGAATTCCCAGTGTTCACAATTCTGCTGGAAGTTGCCAAGGTGTTTCTGTGACAAAGAAGGGAGAGCCAGGAAGAAAAAAAATCAGTAAGTCTGCAGATGACAATCATGTCCTTACTCAGAGGTGTATCTGCCCTGGTGAGATCCAGTTTTGAGTACTGCATTCAGTTTTGGTCTCCACAATTTAAGAAGGACAGGGATGTGCCGGGGAGAGTTCAAGGGAGGGCTACAAGGATGATTAGGGGCCTGGAGCACTCCCTGGTTAGGAGAGGCTGAGGGACCTGGGGCTGCTTAGTCTGGAGAACAGAAGACTGAGAGGGGATTTAATAAATTTTTATAACTTTCTGAGGGCTGGGGGTCAAGAGGTGGGGGGACAGGCTCTGCTCACTTGCTCCCTGGGATAGGACAAGGAGCAATGGATGGAAGCTGCAGCACAGGAGGTTCCACCTCAACACAAGGGGGAATTTCTTGGCTGTAAGGATCCCAGAGCACTGACACATTGAGAGAGTGGTCAGGCACTGGAATGAGCTGCCCAAGAAGGTGGTGGAGTCACCAACCCTGGATGTGCTTAAGAGTCATTTGGATGTGGTGCTTAGGGATAGGGTTTAGGCTAAATCTTGTAGAGTAGGGCTATAGGTTGGACATGGTGATCCTGAGGGACTTTTCCAACCTGGATGTTTCTGTGTGTTTCAACATGAGAAGAACTTCTTGACTGTAAGTTTCCCAGAGCACTGGCATAGGCTGCCCAGAGAGGTTGTGGAGTCTCCTTCTCTGGAGCCTTTCCAGCCCTGTCTGGATGTGTTCCTGTGCGACCTGTGCTAGATTCTCGGATCCTGCTGCGGCAGAAGCATTGGACTGGAAGATCTCCAGATGTCCCTTCCAACCTCTGACATTCTTTGAGCCTGTGGTCTGGGATCCACAATAGAGCTGGCCAAAGAACATTTGGTTGTTTTTTTTTTCACAGTCTGATGTTTTATACAACTGTAAAATTGGTTACTGCTGTTGAATTCATAGAGTCATAGAATGATTTTGGTTGGATGGGACTTTGAAGGTCATCCAGTTCCAACCCCCCCACCATAGGCAGGGACACCTCCCACTACTCACCTTTCTCAAGGCCTCATCCAACCTGGCCCTGAATGCCTCCAAGGAGGGAGCATCCACAGCCTCCCTGGGCAACCTGTGCCAGTGTCTCCCACCCTCACTGCCAAGATTTTCTTCCTCATCTCCAGTCTCAATCTCCTCTCTTCCAGCTCAAATTCACTCCCCTTCATCCTGTCACTACAAGCCCCTGTCAAAAGTCCTCTCCTGTAGGCCTCTTTCAGGTACTGGAAGGGTCCTATTAGGCATCCCCTGAGCTTGCTTCAGACTGAAGCACCCCTCCTCTCTCAGCCTGTCCCCATTGGAGTTCTTCAGGCTTCCAGCCTTTGCAGGGTTTTGCTAACACCTAAAGTAACTTAGAATTACAGTTTGACTCTGAGAGATATGGCATAGGGACCTGTAACTATATTTAGACAAGTAAGTTTTGATACAGAAGAGGCGGCCCAGGGTGATCTCATTGCTCTCTACAACTACCTGAAAGGAGGTTGTAGCCAAGTGGGGTTGGTCTCTTCTGCCAGGCACTCAGGGACAGAATGAGGGGACATAGACTCAAGCTGCGCTAGCACAGGTTTAGGTTGGATGTCAGGAAGAAGTTCTTCACAGCAAGAGTGATTGGCATTGGAATGGGCTGCCTGGGGAGGTGGTGGGGTCCCTATCCCTGAGGGTGTTTCCAAAGAGGCTGGATGAGACACTTAGTGCCATGGGTTAGTTAATTAGGAGGTTTAGGTGGTAGGTTGGACTCAATGATCTCAGAGGTCTTTTCCAACCTGGTTAATTCTATGATTCTGTGATCTGCCACAGATCAGTTTTCTTTCTTCATGGCTTAGGAGCCTGCTTTGCTATTTTCTAGCTCCATTGTGCTAAATCCTTGCTGACATATTTATTAGCCATTTTAGTTATTCCATCTAGGGTTTCATATGCCTGTTTAGAGACTTCATGAAATAGATATTCTCCAGGCCTTGCAACTGGATTATTTTAAGCATTTCATTTTTTCTATCTCAGCTGAAGTAAATAATTAACTTAGTTTCTTGGAACAAAATTCATTTGCTTCCAATCTTGATTAGATGGTAGGCTGGACTCTATGATCTTCCAAAGTCTTTTTCAACCTGGTTAATTCTGTGACACTGTGAGCTATGGCAGCCTAATGGCAGACCTACACACAAATCCTAACCTCAAGGTGCAAAACCAGTAAACACTTGCCCGCAAATGAACAAAGTGCTGTGCAGACACCAGCCACTCCAATTTCTCCAGGCTTAGAAAACAAAAAGAAAGGTGTAGTGGCTTTGGAGTTTCACACACACACGCACACACACTAGATTAACCAGACTAACTCAGGCAGCTGGAAGTTAAGGAGTGAAGCTTTATATTTACAGCTTAGCACAATTTACAAGCATATATATATAATATATTACACATATTTGCAACTACGTACAGTAAAATACAAGTTAAATGTAATACAGAAATACAAGACCCCTCCCAGCAGCCAAACTGCCCAGGAGGGGCTCCCAACCACACTTTCACATTCTTTCCACCTCCTTCCTTATCTCAGAATCCCCCTTACATTCAGGGTGATCTGGAAAGGTCATCAAGGGGTATTAGAAGCAGAATGATTAGTTGGGAATGTAGAGGTTCAGGCAGAAGAGTTAATAGGGCAACAGTCAGGCAGAGACTGCCTCATCTTTGTGTCTGTGTTTTCATATGCCTCAGCAGAACAAATGTGTAATACAGACATTACTATTGTTTTCTTTTCACAGCCAATAATCTAATGTCTCTCATTAAAATATTCTAATTAGCCTCAAACCAACACAAAAGCAAAGGCTTTGGATCTGTCTTCTCCTAGTAAAAAGGTTCTGTTTCCCCAGCTGAAGACACAGCAGCCAGGAAGAAGCAATTCATAGTTTCTTGGTTTAGCTGTTCGTCAGGGAACTCTGTTGCATTGCACCAGTTGATAACCTTCACAATAGTCAAGAACACTCTGACAACTCTGGAAAAAAAAAAAAAAAAAAAAAAAAAAAGGCAGCAAGAAGAAGTCAGTTGGCCCAAAGGATCCAGCTGAGGTGTTGGCTGCTTCAAACAGGATCTCAAAGGTTCCACAAAACCTAAACCATTCTATGATTCTAAGTATGTCTGTCAGAGAATCAGAGAATCACAGGATGGTAGGGGTTGGAAGAGACCTCTGAAGATCATCAAGTCAAACCCCCTTGCTATGGCCAGGATCACCTAGGGCAGGTCACAGAGGCCCAGACAGGTCCAGAAAGCCTTGAGAGAAGGAGACTGCACAACCTTTCTGGGCAGACTGTTCCAGTGCTCCATAAACCTCACTATAAAGAAGTTTTTCCTCATGTTGAGATGCAACTTCCTGTGTTGCAGTTTGTGTCCATTGCCCCTTGTCCTATCACAGGACACTATTGAAAAGATCCTGGCCCCTTCTTCTTGTCACCCACCCTTCAGGTACTTGTAAACATTAATAAGATCTTCTTTCAGCCTTCCTGTCTCCAGAACATACAACCCCCGGTCTCTCAAGTCTTTCTTCATCACACAGATGTTCCAGTCCGTTCATCATCCCCATAGCCTCTGCTGGACACTCTTTAGTGTCCCAGCCCTCTAGGACTGGGGAATCCAGAACTGGATAGAGGGCTGGATAAGGGGAAGAACCTTCCTCATCCTGCTGGCCACACTCTCCTTAGCACAGCCCAGCAGACCTTGTTGGCCACAAGGGCGCATTTCTGTGCCATGGATGACATATTGTCCACCAGCACTCCCAAGTTCTCTGTGGAGCTGCTTTCCAGCAGGTCAGCTCCTCACTTGTTCTGGTGCATGGTGTTGTTCCTCCCCAGATGCCGGACTCTACATTTATCTTTGGTGAACCCCATGAGGTTCCCCTTTGCTCAGCTCTGCAGATCTCAGCTGGATGGCCACACAAACTTCTGGTGTGTCAGCTACTCCTCCCAGTTTGGTATCATCAGCAGATGTGCTGGGGGTAGTCTCTGTCCCCTCATTTACTCGGACTAGACCTAGTAACACCATCTCATTTAGTAAAAGAGGAAAGCAACCTGAGATGCTGGGCACAGCAGCACCAGTAGGGCAGTAGAGCTTTGCCTGGCTGTGGTAGGAGGTCCATGCCAAGAGAAGAGGAGCACACACTACATCAACCTGACAGCTTATCACAATCACATATCAGCACACCAGCAGCTGAATGCCCTCTGGCTGCAATGAATAACCAAATGAAGTGAAGGCAGCTGCAGAGGCAGGGCTGATATGAGGAAATAAAAATAAAGGTGAAAAATTACAGTGACAAAACTTCCAATGCTGCCATGGGTCTGAAGACTTCTCTGATTAATGCCAAGAAGTCTGAATATGTTCCCATCCAGATTTTTGCTCAGGGCTGCAAATCTTTTAAGGACAATTCCCTGGGGAATAAGACATCTAAGATAAGTGGTAGAATAATAGTGAGAAAAAGAACAATATGTTCTTGAGTGCTGGGAATGGAACTGCCACTAAGGTTTGCCATCCTCTTGGAGTGTCAGCTTTAGGCTTTGTTCTTACTGAGAACTTCAAGAACAGGCTCAAGCCTTGAGTGAAGAATGGTTTTATTTCACCCGCTGACTGTTGTGTAAGACTAAGATAAACAACCAAAGATTCAGTTTCTCCTGTTCCTCTTTTAACTGCTGCATGTCTGCCCTCTGTGCTGCCTGTACTCAAGAAAGGTCATGGGGAAAAGTTACAGAAAAGGACTTGGGTGTTGGTGGGAGAGAATCTGGACATAAGCTAATAATGGACACTTGCAGTCCAGAAGGCCAATGGCAGCCTGAGATGCATCCAAAGCAGCATGGCCAGAGCTGGAGTGAACGGATCTGCTGAGACCTCACCTTCAGTGCTGTGTCCAGCTCTGGGGCCTCCAACACAACAGAGACATGGACCTGATGGAGTGGGTCCAGAGAAGGGCCACAAAGGTGATCAGAAGTTTGCAGCACTTCTGCTGAGGTCAGGCTGAAAGAATAGAGGCTGTTTAGCTTAGAAAAGTGTTTGTGAAGACCTCAGAGCTGCATTTCAATATCTGTAGGGGACCTACAAGAAGGCTGGGGAGGGACTGTTCAGAAGGGCTTGTGAGGATAGGATGAGGACAAAGGTTTGAAACTGGAGCAGGGCAGATTTAGGTTGGACATCAGGAGGAAGTTCTGCACAGTGAGAGTATTGAAATACTGGAACAGGCTGCCCAGGGATGTGGCTGAGGCCCCATGGCTGGAGACATTGAAGGGATTGCACATGTCCCTGTGCAGCCTGTTTAGTTGGAGGAGTCCCTACTGAATGCAGGGCATTTGGCCAAGATGCCCTCTGAGGGTCCCTTCCAACCCAATGCAGTCTGTGAAATCAACAAAAGATGGATCTGAGTTGGTGCTTAGTTGCAATGATAGAATTTGAAGGCTTGCAGTGAAGCTGCAGGTTCCCACAAGCTGAGGGACTCCACATGGAGGACGAGATTTCCAGCTGAAATCTCCAAAGGGTGCTCTGCCATATACATGGGTTTGAAGAGCCTTGCTGTGAAACCCCAGCTCAGGCTGAGCTGAACAATTCAGTCTTTTTTTTTTTTTCTTTTTGCATCCAGGTTGGAATAGACCTTCAGGATCACCAAGTCCAACTGAGAACCCTACTCTACAAGAGTCACCTTAAACAATATCCCCAAGCACCACATCCAAACCACCCTTATACACATCCAGAGTGGGTGACTCCACCACTTCCCTGCGCAGCCCTTTCCAGTCCCTGACCACTCTCTCCATGAAAAACTTTTTCCTAATGTCCAATCTAAACCTGCCCAGCCTCAGATTGAGGCCATTCCCCCTTCTTCTGTCTCAAATTACCTGTGAGAAGAGACAAACAGCAGCCTCTCCACAATGTCCCTTCAGGGACATTGCACCCACCTGGGTGCATTCCTGTGTGAACTACCCTGGGCGATCCTGTTTGGCAGGAAGGTTGGGCTGGATGATCTCTGAAAGTTCCTTCCATTCTCTAAAGTTCTGTGGTTCTGTGATCTCTTTAGATACTACTAAGTGTTGAACCAGGCCATGAAGACCTATAGCAGAGGACCATGCTCACGTGCCCTCACAGGGTGGGCAGGTGCCTGCAGACATGAACCCAAGAGCTGTGCTTGCCCTGTCTGGTGGAGTATGGCTCAAGAGCAGGCTGAAGTAGAGATCTTATGGGTTACACTAGGCACAGCTTCCAGACACCAGCCAGGGCCAGACAGACTTCTGTTGTCCTCATCAGTCCTCTCTGTGTTTGATAACACTCATTTGAGGCAACTCAAATGTCTTGCCTGACATCACTGCAATCACTTTTTCTTTTCAGGAGATGGCTTTGGGGGTTTGTGCTTGATTTTTAAATTTTTTTTTTAAGAAGTACAAAATCTCTTCATTCTGTAATTTTAGAGACCTTGAAGCCTTCTTACTGAACCCATAAAGAATTTCACAATGAGATGTATATTTTAATGAAGGATTGACTGAATTCCAGAAGTACCAAAATTCCAGTCTGGCTAGCTACCAACCTTCATTTCCTGCTGTTAACATCAGTACGTCACCCATCAGACTGACAGAAACTGACAGTCTTAAGCCTGCAGCAAAAGGAACTGGGAGCAGGATCTTCAGGTGCTGAAGGGAAGAAAGCTCTTTCAAAAGCTTATTTGTTTCAATGCAACATCTTAGAGCTCCCTGACTTAGCACGAATTCGGATTTTATTACTGGAGCCTGCACTGAAGTGGTGGTTTCAAGGCACTTGGCTGCAAAGCCACCCCAGCTGTTGTCACTTCCACAGACAGGGTATTTATAAAGCATTTTTGGGTTTTCCATTTCAGTGTGTGCTAAGCTGCTGTTTGCTTTATCCTCTTATTTTGAGGTCAAAAAAGCCCAGTGGCAAAAGAGACAATGGAAATAAACATTAGTTCTAAAGGCAGGCACACATTGGAAAGGGTTTTTAAGTTTATGGCACCTGTTTTATCCACTCAGTCAAGTCATAAAACCTGCTGGACCTTCAGGAGATGTCACAGGTAGAGTGCCCTTGCAGCTGTGCAGTTTGTATCAGCCCACACTCAGTCTTCTGTGCTTGCAAAGGATGTTCACTCCCAGAAGTGTCCTCCTCCTCACAGCCCAGGACAGAGAACTGTAGAATTGTTTTGGTTGGAAAAGGTCTTTAAAATCAGAGTCTGGTCACATTTCTGTGTCTCTTGGACACCTCCAGGGATGAGGATTCAACCACCTCCCTGGGCAGCCTGTTCCAGTGACCGAGAATCCTTTCATTCAAGAAGTTCCTCCTAATGTCCAACCTAAACCTGCTCTGAGGTAATTTCAAGCAATTTCTCTTCATCCTATCACTTCTAACTGGGGAGAAGACACCAACCCCCACCTCTCTGCAATCTCCTTTCAGGGAGCTGTAGAAAGCAATGAGGTCTCCCCACAGCCTCCTCTTCTCCAGACTGAACACCGCCAGCTCCCTCAGCTGCTTCTCCCCAGGCCCTTCAGAGCTTCACTGCCCTTCCCTGGACCTGCTTCAGCATCTCACTGACTCTTGTGGTATGGTCCCCAGAACTGAAGAGAAGACTTGAGTTGTGGCCTCACCAGTGTACAGGAAGGGCAATCACTGCCTTCATCCTGCAGGTCACACCATTGCTGATCCAGGCCAGGATGCTGGTGGCCTTCTTGGCCACCTGGTCACACCCTGGCTCATCTGCCAGCTGTCAGCCAACACCCCCAGCTCTTTCTCTGCTAGGCACTTTCCAGCCACTATGGGAGATTCATAGAGTTGTTGTGACCCAAGTGCATGACCTCACACTTGGCCTTGTTGAATCTCATCCCATTGGCCAGGATCCTCTGTAGAGCCTTCTTACCCTCAAGCAGATCAACACTTTCTCCCAGCTTAGTGTCATCTATATATATATATGTTGATCTCTCATTGAACTTCTGAGGTTCCACATGCAGAAAGCAGGCAGGCAGTGAACAAGCAGCTGTGGAGGTGGTGTTAAATCAGGGTAGCCCCTCTGAAGTCACAAAAATTGATGCAGAGGATTGGATTGAGTGTATCTCAATTAAAGATAACACACATCCTTTGCAGGTGCAAGAAATGTGCTCCAGTAAAGGCTGGACTAACAAAGATACTTGATTCATCCCACCTGTGAAAACAAAAAGATCAAATTTCCATGACTCAAGAGATTATGAGGCAGTCAACAGCATCTATTTGAGGCTTTTCTCTTTTAACCAAAGATTCTGTTAATTGAAGATTGGGATAATGGGTTTAAACTGGCAGAGGGGAGATTTAAACAGGATGTTAGGAGGAAGTTCTCCACAGTGAGGGTGGTGAGACAATGGCATAGGTTGCCCAGGGAGGTTGTGGCTGCTCCCTCCCTGGAGGTGTTCAAGGCCAGGTTGGATGAAGCCTGGAGCGACCTGTTGTAGCGGGAGGTATCCCTGGCTATGGCAGGTGGTAGGAACTGGATGATCTTTGAGGTCCTTTCCAACCTAAACCATTCTATGATTCTAAGCCATAATTTTTTTTTTTTTTTTTTTTTTTTTTAAGGGCAGCTAACAATTGCAATGGAAAAATTTTATGAATAGTGGTGGTAAAGACTGGGAAGCAGTTTGTGAGGGGTGAAGCTGGTGACAGGTCTGGAGAGCAAGTCTTAGGAGGACAGCAGATATGGTTGTTTAGCTTGAAGAAGGGGAGGCCTCATTGCTCTCTACAGCTACCTGAAAGAAGGTTAGAGTGAGGCCAGTGTTGGCCTCTTTGGATGTTAGGAAAAATTTCTTGATTGAAAAGAGCTGTCAAGGATTGGAATAGGCTGCCCAAGGAAGTGCTGGAGGTGTTCAAGAGAGGTGTAGCACTTTGGGACATCGTCTAGTGGTCACAGTGGTGCTGGTGTACCGGGTTAGAGTGGATCCCTCACCTGGTAAACTCACCACAACATGGATTTTTGGAAAGTCAGGAAAAATGAAATTGTATTTCTTATAGTTTAAACTAAATATAACAGTATAAGGAGAATAAACTATTACAGAAAAAAAAAAAAATAACCTTAAGGAGAGTGGAGGAGGGGTGAAGCAGCAGGGAAGCAGAAAAAGCAGCATCAGCCAAAAGAGCAATGGTGGGAAGATAGCTGCGTGGGCAGCAGAAGCAGCAAGGTGAAGGTACAAGCTGTGCTTCCCAACATAAGGCTCTTGATGCTCCAATGTAATTATATTAATTTATCCATTGTTGCTATTATATGGTCTATCCCATGAATGTTCACCTCTTCACTCAGACTTTCCACTTCTTTTTTTCTATGTCTGAGCTAGAAATCTAGCTCAAATGGCCAGAGATGGGTAGAAAGTTGGACTTGATGATCTGAGGTCTTTCATAACCTTGATGACTCTGTGAGACACCAGTGAACACTGTACTGCAGCCTTAGACACAGGGGACATGTGGGGCTGTGTCCTTCACTTGAAGACAACCTCCTGTCACTGAACTACATCTGCTGCTTCTCCTGTACAGTCTTTAGGCACCACAAAAACCACACTGCAGCAGCTGCATCCTTCGCAGCATTTTCTTCTTTCCTCTGTTGGTGAATTAGGGATTAAACAGTAAAATCCATTTAGAGACTTTTCACATAAGAGGAATTTTACTCACCTGGAGGACTGTGTATAGTTCTGGAGCCCCTAGCACAAGAAGGACATGCAACTGTTGGAGCCAGTCCAGATGAGGCCACAAGGAGGGCTCAGAGGGCTGCAGCAGCTCTGCTATGAGAACAGGCTACAAGAGTTGAGGCTCTGCAGCCTGGAGAAGAGAAGGTTTCCTGGAGACCTTGGAGTGGCCTTCAGTATCTGAAGGCGCCTACAGGAGGGCTGGGGAGGGACTATTTACAGGGTCTTGTAATGACAGGATGAGGAATAATGGGTTTAAACTGGCAGAGGGGGAATTTAAACTGGAAGTTAGGAAGAAATTCTTTATAGTGAGGGTGGTGAGACAGTGGCACAGGTTTCTCAGGGAGGTTGTGGCTGCTCCCTCCCTGGAGGTGTTGAAGGCCAGGTTGGATGAGGCCTTGAGAGACCTGTTCTAGTGGGAGATGGAACTGGATAAGCTTTAAGATCCCTTCCAACCTAAACTATTCTATGATTCTATGAAATGGGATCAGGTAATGGCAAAATTTGATCTGGTTTTAGTTTCAGAATGATACGGTTTGAACTCAACATTTTGGCTAAAAACAATCCTGAATTTTCACATATTCTGTCCAGTTTTTATCATGTGGACACTAATTACATAAGTGGTTTAGACACTTGACTCTCACTGAAAAGCTTTCTTGTTCTGGACCTCTAAATAATAGGGTTTGGTTTTATTTTTTCTACTTCTAAAGATAGAAAAGTAGGTCAATAGTTCACAAAAAGTTTAGTGCTGGATCATTGCTCTTAAAATTATTCATTGTTCTAAAAAAATTGAGCTTTTCCAGAACTTAAAAATAATGTAGTCCATTAAATGCCCATGTGCTGCAGCATCATTTCACCTCTCCTCTCCAAGAGGATTTCTAGAGTCAACTATTTACAGCTGACTCATGAAGCAACAGGCCTCAGATTCATCTTTTTTTCCATATCCCCAGATGAAAATATCAGGTTAGGGTTCATTTAGGTTAGAGAAAACTCAGGGAGGATCTGAGAGCTGCCTTCCAACACCTGCAGGAATGTGACAGGAAGGTTGGAGAGAGATGTTTCCTAAGGGTGTCTAGAGACAGGACACAGGGAAATTATTTGAAGCTCAGAAAGAGCAGGGTTAGACTGGAGCTGAGGAAGAAGTTCCTCAGTATGAACCACAGAATCACATGTTGGAAAAGCCCCTCAGCATCACCAAGTCCAACCTATAATCCTGCTCTACACAATTCACCTTAAGCCATGTGGTGGTTTAGCAGTTACCTGCCCCCCCACCTTTTGAAATAAACCCCAGCTAGGACTCAAAACACTGGAAGTTGATAAATGAAGCTTTATATTTACAGCAATGCACAATATACAAGCAGGTATTTACAATGTGTAACAGATATTTAGAAATATATACAGGGAAAAGGTAATAGAGAAACACCACAGCCCTCTCAGAGATCAAAGTCCCCAAGAGGGGTAACCAACCACCCCCTACCACCTTTCCCCCCTTCGCCAATCTCATCTCACCACCTGTTGATGCTGAAGATAAGCTGAGGGAGATCGGCCAGGGGGGTTAGCAGTAGGAAAGAAGTTGGTAGAATTATTGAAAACCAGCTACCAAGGCAGAGACAAAGAACCATGCAAAGAGAAGCAGCCACAGCCCAGTGAGGTCTGAAACCGTCAGACTATCTATGTTTGGGTTACACTTTTAAAAACAATTTTATTTTCTATCTCAGTAGAGCTCTGGGTGAAGCGACACACTTCCTCTCTCAGTGTTTTCCTCTCTCAGCCAATAGTCTAATTTCTCACTCAAATTCTCCAATTAGTTCAAACTAGCACAGCCACATCCCCAAGCACCACATCCAAATGACCCTTAAACACATCCAGGGTGGGTGACTCAACCACCTCCCTGGCCAGTTCTCCTCACTGCAGCCTCCTTCCAGGGCACTGTAGAGAGCAACGAGGTCTGCCCTCAGCCTCCTCTTCTCCAGACTGAACAACTCCGGTTCCCTCAGGTGCTCCTTACCAGCCCTGATCTCCATACCCTTCCCCAGCTTTGTTGCCCATCTCTAGACATGGTCCAGCAAGCAGAGCTTCCCAAGTCACAATGGCCCTTCTTCCTCTCTCACTTAGGTTTACTGGTAGCAATTCCATCAACTCTTGTGTTTCAAAATCTGTGAAAATGACAAGCAAGTCTCATGGACAATCTACCCTCTTCCTTCTGCTAACACATTCGGATGTCTGAAAAGGGAATCCCTTCACTTTCCTCAGCAATGTTAAGCAGCTTTTAGGGCCAGAATGGATTGCAAAATAATCTCTATTGTTAACTTATTTAATGAGATAAGTGGAACTTTATTACCTAAGTCAAGCAAGACTTAACATCTTGGCTATAAATAGGGAGTATTACAGTGCAGCTGGCATGCTTGCACTGCGTGACTTCACCATACATGATTAGAAGGTCACAAGAAGTTAAAGCCCAATTCCAGGGTCTCCTCTACAATTAAATTCTGCAAAAGCTAACCTGCTTTTGGGGCCTATCGAAATGTCCTTCTTTACTCCTCATTCAAAAGGAAACATATCTGCTATGAGGAGCACCTCTGCTGTGAAGACAAGCTGAGGGAGCTGGGCATGTTCAGCCTGGAGAAGAGCACCATAGAGTTTGAGATGGAGCAGCTTCAGTGGCACTTTTAACAGGAGATATGGATCTTGATTGCTGGAGAACAAGAGATCTGGGACCTTCTCCTCATGTGAGGTGGTGACCTGTGGTGGTAGCAGCATCCTCCTGGGAAGGTTAAAGCATCTTGAAGGTGGTCTAAGTCGTGGTGCCAGCACAGATGTGGCACTGATCTCCTGACCATCAATCTGGCCTTCATCCATGTGTTTCAAGGCCTTTCCAGTATTCTGCATTCTGAAACTCCACATAAGCACAGCCTTTGGACAGGTGTGGGTTTAGCCTGTTGGCTGGAGTGTCTATCATCTTAATCTTTCCATACATGGAAAAGATTTCCATTATGTGATCCTTGGACACGTTTCTAGTAAGCCTTTCCAACATGCTTGGGTGAGGTGATAAGCTCTGTCTCTTCTACTTCTTATCTCTCTTGAGTGGTTTGGACCTGGAGCAGGAACACCTCCTAGTCATGTCTCCATCAAGATGGACTTGAAGATCCAGAAGAGCTGCTGGAACCTGAGCTGTATAACATGCTGCAGCTCCCAGACAAACTTGAGGCAGAACAGGCACTAGAATCAGTGCTAGAACTGGAAGCTGAGCTGGAATGGAATCTGGTACTGCTGTGTCCACAGGAAGTGCTGCATCTTTTGCATGCCTTGTGGGATCCTTATCAGCCAATTCCTTCATGGATGACTTGTTCTTGGAATAGTTCGTGGATTTATCTTCAGACCTGTCCTTGTGATTGGTTGGTGAGGGAGACATCCTCGGTGCCCACCACAGCTGCAGAAGATTCCAGAGAGGACCTTAGAGATGCCTTTCAATAGCTGAAGGGATCCTCCAGAGATCATCCAGTCCAACCCCACTGCCAAAAGCAGGATGACCCAGGGCAGTTTGCACAGGAATGCATCCAGGTGGGGTTTGAAAGTCTCCAGAGAAGGAGACTGCACAACTGCCCTGGGCAGCCTGCTCCAGGGTCACTGTAAAGAAGTTTCTCCTCATATTGAAGTCAAACTTTCTGTGTTCCCATTTGTATCCATTGCTCCTTGTCTTATTACTGTGCACCACTGAAAAGAGCTTGGCACCCTCCACTTGACACCCAACCCTCAGATATTTGTACACACTGATCAGATCCCCTCTCAGCCTCCTCATCTCCAAGAGAACAGCTCCAGACTAAACAGCCCCAGGGCTCTCAGTCTCTCTCCATAGGGGAGGTGCTCAAGTCCCTCAGTCATCCTCATGGCTCTCCATCAGACTGTTTCCAGCAGGTCCCTGGCTCTCCTGAACTGGGGAGCCCAAAATGGGACACAGTATTCCAGGTGTGGTCTCAGCAGGGCAGAATAGCATTGGAGAAGAACTTCCCTAGCCCTGCTGGCCACACTTTTCCTAATGCACCCCAGGATGCCATTGGCTCTCTTGGCCACAAGGGCACATTGCTGGCCCATGCAGAACTTGCTGTCCTCCAGCACTCCAAGGTGTTTCTCCATGGAGCTGCTTTCCAGCAGAGCAACCCCAGCCTGTACTGGTGCCTGCTGTTATTCCTCCCCAGATGCAGGACCCTGCACTTGTCCTTATTGAGCTTCATAATTTTTGCCTTCACCCAGATCTCAGCCTGTGCAGTTGTAGTGGGTTTGCAGTGACCTGCCCCCCCCACCTTTTGAAACCCCAGCTAAAACTCAGTAAAACACACTGGAAGTTAATAAATGAAGCTTTATATTTACAGCAATGCAAATACACAAGCAAATATTTACAAGATATACAGTAAAAAGGGTAATACACACCACACCCCTCCCGGAGACCAAAATCCCCAAGAGAGGATAACCAAACCCCCCTACCACCTTTCCCCCCTTCCCCCAGCTTTATCTCACCACCTCTTGATGCTGCAGATAAGCTGAAGATCAGAGAGATTTAGTGGTAAGAGAAGAAATTAGTCGTTTTAGTGATTTAACCCTGAATTAGTTCAAAAGCATGGAGACAAAGGAAAAAGCTGCTGGAGCCGGCAAGACCCAAGCCAGATTGGCCCTCTGCAAGCACACTGGCTACCTCATGTTTTGAGAACATTTCTCAAAACAATTTTTTTTTTCTCTGTCTCAGTGAAACTTGGTGAAGTGACACTGTATGTTTAACTCTCTCTCAGTCAATATTTCTCACTCAAATTCTCCAATTAGCTCAAACCAACACAACAGTTCTGGAAGATCAGAAGCACAGTGCCTAAGGACCACTTCCTCATTTCACAGAGACACAGAGCACTTCTTTGTTTCTACTTCACACTGATGAGAAACCACCTGGACTACTGCATCAAGTTCTGCAGCCTCTGTTATAAGAGGGATATGGATATGCTGGAAGGTGTCCAGAGAAGGGCCACGAGGATGATCAGAGGGCTGGAGCTGCTCTGCTATGAGGAGAGATTGAGGGAGTTGGGGCTATTCAGTCTGGAGAAGAGAAGGCTCTGAGGTGACCTTATTGTGGCCTTGCAGTACCTGAAGGGAGTTATAAGAAAGTTGGGGAGGGACTTTTTAGGATGTCAGGTAGTGATAGGACTGGGGGGGGATGGAACAAAGATAGAAATGGGTAGATTCAGACTGGATATTAGGAAGTAGTTCTTCACCATGAGAGTGGTGAGACCTTGAAATGGGTTTCCCAGGGAGATGGTGGAAGACCTATTACTGGAGGTGTTTAAGGCCAGGCTGGATGAAGCTCTAGACAACCTGATCTAGTGTGAAGTGTCCCTGCCCATGGCACTCAGCCGACAGGCCATCTCCTGAAGTGGAGGGTTTCAAGCCATCCTTCTCTAAGAAACCAAAATCCTAAGGGCCTTGTTAGCAAGCCAACTAGGATTTTTAAGCAGATAAAAGGTAAAAGCTTGTCAATCGAACTGAAGGCTTAATTCATAATTCACCACTTCTGTGCCTGTTATGGGAATTCTAGCACCCCCAGACTTAATTACCGGAATTATTTTTTGTCAAGAATGCATAAAAACAAAATTAATATTCTTCCTCCTGAAGCAAGACAGGAATGAAATCCTGAGTGAAAGTGCAAAAGACAATATAACATAAGGGGAGGGAAATAAGTGTGATCTCTACAGGTTCTTTATTTATCTATTATGACAAGTTTGCACTACATCCTCTCCCACAGTTCAGTCCTAGACTAGTGTCAGAAATATTTCAAATTTGAGCAGTGTAGGGGAAAAGAGATCTGGGGGTGTTGGTGAACAAGATGCCCATGAGCAGGCAATGTGCCCTTGTGGCCACAGGACAATGTCATCCTCGGGTGGATTAGAAGGGCTGTGGTAAGTAGGTGGAGAGAGGTTTTCCTACCCCTCTACTCTGCCCTGATGAGGCCACATCTGGAATACTGTGTCCAGTTCTGGGCCTCTCACTTCAAGAAGGACCTTGGGGAACTGCTTAAGAGAGTCCATTGCAGAGCCACAAAGCTGCTGCAGGCAGTGGAACTTCACCTGTGAAGCCAGGCTGAGGGAGCTGAGGCTTGGAGCTCGGAGCAGAGGAGCCTGAGGGCTCCCTCATTGCTGTGCTAAAGATGTGCAGGGCAGTGTTGGGAGGACAGAGCCAGGCTCTGCTCAGGGATGGCCAAGGGCAGCACAAGGGGCACTGGGGTCAAGCTGGAGCAGATTTGATGCCACGGAAACAGAAGGGAAAACTTTTTCGCTGTGAGGGTGGCAGAGCCCTGGAGAGGCTGTCCAGAGAGGTTGTGGAGTCTCCTTCTCTGGAGACTTTCCTAAACCACCTGGATGTGTTCCTGTGTGCCCTGACCTGGATGGTGCTGCTCTGGCAGGGGTGTTGGACTGGATGATCTTTTGAGGTCCCTTCCAACCCCTACTATTCTTTAATCCTGTGAACACAGACATAAATGTAGATTTTAACAGTGACTAGACACAAGACTGAGAAAAACGTTCCTTTGGCTGTTTCCCAAACCAGTCATACAAAGCTAATTCAAAAGACACTGGGACACAGAGCCACTGTGGCCATACACAGCAGCAAACAATTATAATGCCACATGGATTTCACTTGGATTCTTCCAGCCTTCTGGCTGCATTTGCATCTAGTACTTATCACCCTGTCAGAGATACCCAGTAGCCAGTGAAGAAAAGAGATCAGAACTGCAGACAGACAAATTGTCACTTTCAGAAAAGGTTCTGGAGTTTGGTTCTGTGGCAGCAATATTGACAAAATCATAGGATGGTAGAACCATAGAGTCATAGAATGGTCTGGGTTGAAAGGGACCTCCAAAAGTCATCCAGTCCAACCCCCTCTGCACTCAACAGGTACATCCTTATCTAGATCAGGCTGCCCAGAGCCCTGTCAATCCTCACCTAGAATATCTCCAGGGATGGGGACCCAACCACCTCCCTATGCAACATGTTCCAGTCTTCCAGCACCCTCATGTTGCAGAACTTGTTCCTCATATCTGATCCACATCTGCTCTTCTCTTTACAAATCATTCACTGCAGGACTTTCCAAACAGTCTCTCTGCAGCCTTCTTGCATGGTGCCTGAGTGAAATGACTCTTGGAATCAGTCTCCTTAAAAACAGGGAGGTTTACAAATATTAGATTAAGGAGGTTGTGAGGTGAGGTGAAGTGATGCCTCTCCTCCCCAGCCAAACTGCTGACCCCAAATTACCCTAATAACAATTGCATCGAACCAGATAATTCCAGCCAGTTGACATTCTCAGAGTCTCTGACTCTTCTGCTTTTCTGCTACAATAAATTACAGGGTGGTGTCTTGCTAGCTACAGAGAGAGAAATGCAGTTAATAGTTTCCAAACAGATGGAAAATTTCCTTGCCTTCATGGATCACAAAATCCAGTCACAGAAAGTACAATAATGGTTACCACTTTGAAAAGTGCTCTCAGGTCATTGATAAAGCCACAAAAATTATGAAGAGAGTGGAACATCTTCCTTGTGTGGAGAGCCTGAGGGAGCTGGGGCTCTGCTGCTTGGAGAGGAGGAGGCTGAGAGGTGACCTCATTCATGGTTATAAAGATGTGAAGGGTGAGTGCCAAGAGGCTGGAGCCAG
The DNA here is from genome assembly GCA_013396835.1 of Psilopogon haemacephalus. Taxonomy (NCBI): domain Eukaryota; kingdom Metazoa; phylum Chordata; class Aves; order Piciformes; family Megalaimidae; genus Psilopogon; species Psilopogon haemacephalus. Next base: position 229,483 of record VWZI01008171.1, on the reverse strand, counting down.
GCTCTGCTGGGTGATGCCCAATGACAGCACAAGAGGCACTGGGTGCAAGCTGGAGCAGAGGAGATGCCACGGGAACAGGAGGGAAAACTTTTTCCCTGTGAGGGTGACAGAGTCCTGGAGCAGGCTGCTCAGAGAGGCTGTGGAGTCTCCTCTGGAGAGTTTCCAAACCCACCTGGATGTGTTCCTGCATGACCATCCCAGAGTGATGCTGCTGTGGCAAGAGGGTTGGACTGGATGACGTTTGGAGGTCCCTTCCAACCCCTAAAATTCTGTGATTCTGTGATAAATATCGAGGCTCATCAGAGACTCATTTGTTCCTACCAACAGAAGCTCCTTCCCTGGCAAAAGCAGACTATATGCAGCCTTTACTTTGATATAGATGCAGAGAACCAAATTGGTTTTCCTTCTTTCAAAACCAGTTTTTAAAAGCTCTACTTCTGCCAGTTCATATTCCAAGTAGCTTGAGATAGGGACTGTAATAAACATGCAGGCAAACTGTTTTCAACCAAAACAAGCTTGCTCCCCTGGATGCATATCACAGGTTTAAGACTAATGTCTTAATTGTAAATGGTAAATCAAATGTTTCCAGACAATTTGAGAGTCCAGGGGGATGGACATCTCCGAGGGACTGAACAGAAGAGATATCTTTATCCCATTCCACTGGTCTGCAAAATTTCTGTATCATCTGAAGCACAACTTGTTCTTTGCCCGCTTCTCACTTGTTTTTCTTCCTTTTCTCTCCTTCTGGCTTAGCTTGCTTCTCCTCCTCACCTTGTTTGGGTTATGGTAAGACCAGTGGTGGGGAGATAATATTTTGTTAGCTGGCAACAACCTCTGGGTGTTGTCCAAGGGGGTCTGGGCTTTGTCCTGCAGGGTGTCCAGGGGGCACTGGGCTACAGTTGGAATATATGTCTGCATGTATATATATGTTCATTACCTTTTATATTTAGTTTACTTTTGTATTTAGTTCATATTAATACTTTTGTAAATAATTATTTCATTTCATTGCACCAGCAATGTGCCCTTGTGGCCAAGAGAGCCAATGGCATCCTGGGGTGCATTAGGAAAAGTGTGGCCAGCAGGGCTAGGGAGATTCTTCTCCAATGCTACTCTGCCCTGCTGAGACCACACCTGGAATACTGTGTCCCATTTTGGGCTCCCCAGTTCAGGAGAGCCAGGGACCTGCTGGAGACAGTCTGATGGAGAGCCATGAGGTTGACTGAGGGACTTGAGCACCTCCCCTATGGAGAGAGACTGAGAGCCCTGGGGCTGTTTAATTTGGAGAAGGGAAGACCGAGAGGGGATCTGATCAGTGTGTACAAATATCTGAGGGGTGAGTGTCAAGTGGAGGGGGCCAAGCTCTTTTCAGTGGTGTACAGTAATAAGACAAGGAGCAATGGATACAAACTGGAACATAGAAGGTTTGACTTTAACACAAGAAGAAACTTCTTTACAGTGAGGGTGTCAGAGCTCTGGAGCAGGCTGCCCAGGGTGGTTGTGTAGTCTCCTTCTCTGGAGGTTTTCAAACCCCACCTGAATGCATTCTTGTGCAAACTGCCCTGGGTGATCCTGATTTTGGAGTTGAGCCTGATGATCTCTGGAGGTCCCTTTCAATCTCTAACACTCTATGATTCTGTGATTTGACTTTCAGATTCTTTGCAAGTGTGGTTATTTACTACTTTGCAGGGTAAATGCCAAATTCTGTGTGGTGCAAAACCGCCACAACTCAGCAGTGGTGAGACCAGGTGGGGGATGGTCTTTTGTCCCAAATTACAAGTGATAGGAGGAGAAGAAATGGCCTTGACTGGCACCAGGGGAAACTTAAGTTGGATATGAGAAGAACCTTCTAGATTGCAAAGGTTCTCAATCACTGGAAGAGGCATTCCAGGGAGGTGGTTGAATCCCTGTCCCTGGAGGTGTTCTAAAGAGGCAGAGATGTGGTGTTGAGTGACATGGTTTAGCCCCAGCCTTGGTGGAGTTAGATACTGCTTGGACCAGGTGATCTTAAAGGGTTTTTCCAACTGAAATCAATTCTATGGTACTCTCTCATGATGGGAACTGATGATTACAAAAGTATTTTCCAATCAGTAAGATTAGGATTCTATATCCCAAGACACAGCACACATAGCACTACTAGCAGGAGCAAAGCTCTCTGTGTGTCACCAGGATTCTGGACGGCTTTTGGCTGTGCACTAAGTCCTCCTGTACTCAGCAGTGGTATTGCATCAAGTTTCGGGCTGCCCAGTTGCTGGAGCAAGTGCAGAGGAAGGCAAGGAAGCCGGGGAGGGGTCTGGAGAATAAATCTGATGAAGAGAGACTGAAAGAGCTGGGGATGGTTAGTTTGAAACAGAGGAGGCTGAGGGGAGACCTCATCACTGTCTACAACTAAGCAACAGAAGGTTGTGCAGAGGTTTGTGCTGGTCTATTGTGCCAGGTAATTAGTGATAGAACAAGAGGGAATGGCCTCAAACTATACCAGGGCAGGTTTAAACTGGACAGTAGGAATTTTTTTTCCCAACAAGAGTGGTCAGGGACTGGAATGAGCTGCCCAGGGAAGTGGCAGAGTCCCCAGCCCTGGCTGTGTGTAAGGGTTGTCTGGATGTGGTGCTTGGGGATATGGTTTAGAGTGCACCTTGTAGAGCAGGGTTAATGGTTGGGCTTGGTGATCCCAAGGATCCTTTCCAACCTGAGTGATCCTGTGAAAAAATTTATATACAGCTTCTTAATTTTGGCTCAACAGCACTCGTAGAAAAGCAACATTAAATACATTAGCAAACAAAAAGGGCCAACAGATAGTTTTTGCTTAATTGATTCTATCATACTCAGAAGGGATGTTTGCACAGCTATTATTTCCCTTATCCACACATGTGCTATGTGCTTTTGCATTTCGTAATGTTGATTTCACCCTGCCATAATTGAGTACAGTTCTGTCCCTATCACTATGCCAGGGAGGCAACAACAGCAACAAAAACACAAAAGAATCACTCTGTAGAAGAATGTGATTGCAAACTGTTTCCCTTGGAAGTGGATACAACTTTGGGGGGGTTCCAGTCTTCCGTACAATTTTTTACAGTTCACCTACCAGGAATCTTACATGAAATCTTATACGAAAGTGCCTTCAGTACTTGAAGACAGAATATTCAGTCTGAGGGAGATGGAGTTGTTCAGCCTGGAGAAGAGAAGGCTCCAGGGAGACCTTACAGTTGCCTTATAGTACCTGAAAGAGGCTGGAAGAGGGCTGCAGAAAGGCTGTTTGCAAAGGCCTGCAGCGGCAGGACTTTGGGCAATGGTTTGAGATGAGAGCAGATCAGATTTAGATTGGGTGTTGTGAACAAGTTCTGCACCATGAGGGTGCTGGAACACTGGAACAGGTTGCCCAGGGAGGTAGTTGAGGCCCCATCCCTGGAGATGTTCAAGATCAGGCTTGATTAGGCTCTGAGCAACCTGATCTAGTGGAAGATGCATCTGCTGAGTGCAGGGGGGCTGGGCTGGATGACCTTGGGTGGTGCTTTCCAATTCAAACCATTCCATAATTCCGTGAATACCTATAGTGACAGACACTGCGCACAGAGTTGTTCATTAGGACAATATTAATATTTCCAAGAATGAAGTTTTGCTGAACATCTTCCAGTATTTTAAATGCAAGCACTGGGTGCTTTGTTCATTTCATATTTGATAAGTCCATATTTGTTAATTTTATATTTATTAATGTATACATGTGTTAGTTTTATCTATGCATTCCTGGCATTTGCAACCCTTTGTCTGTTTGCATTGAAAGATAACTGATTCCAATTGTCTTTCTGAAAGAAATGTCTTTTCTTACTCTTCCCTTTATCTTCAACTCCTTCATGCCAGTCTTGTATAAATTCACGTTTCCAGGGTGACTTCAGTAATCCCAATGATTATCACTAAATGTGTGAGGCAAATGACCTCAGCCCTCATCCAGTTCCAACCCCATGCCATGGGCAGGGACACCTCCCACTAGAACAGGTCGCTCAAGTCCTCATCCGACCTGGACTTGAACACCTCCAGGGAGGGAGCAGCCACAACCTCCCTCGGCAACCTGTGCCAGTGTCTCACCACCCTCACTGAAAATCATTTCTTCTTAACTTGCAGTCCAAATCTACTCTCCTCAAAATCAAAGCCATTGCCCCTCAGCCTATCACTACAAGCCCATGTAAGTTCCTTCCTGATTTTTTTTTGGGTCCCCTTCAGGTGCTGGACTTCCATCCAGCCCAATAACACAATTTCAGCTTCTACCAGAAGGAACAGTAGACTCCCAATCAAAGCTCATGAGTGTCTTCTGGACTTGTATGAGCTGAGGACCAGTCACACCAGGCAGCAGGATTAAGGCTTTGTGGAGGAAGAGTTCATGGATACCTGATGTCAGCCTTGTCCTGTCTCCTGTGCCCAAAGACAGAGAAGGGGTCTTTCCCCAATTTATTTCCCAGAATAAGTGCAGGCAGTGAATCATCTGAGTTTCCAAACTTAAGCAAGCATAGTCACATCCTGCTGCAGAGGGTACTGGGGCTGTCTTTGTCTTCTGGGAAGTTCACACAGGCTGAAAATATCTCTGCAGTCTCTGAAGAGAGAAAATTTCCTGGACAAAGCCTAAATAGCTCTAGTAAGAAGGTAGCTTAGGAAGCCTTATCCAAAGTGGAGCACACCAGAGCCACACACCACAGTTAGTGTCTGTACAGACACCATCTCCTGTGAAACAGCATTTCCAGCCCTGAAATGTCTATTGCCTTGGTCAAACAGAGGTGGTCTGCTGAACTATGCCAAACCATAGCAATGACAGATTCAACTCTATGAGGTTCAACAAGGCCAAGTGCCAGCTCCTGCACTCGAGTCACAACAATCCTATGAACACTCCAGGCCTGAGCAGAGTGGCTGAGAAGATGCCCAGGAGAGAAAGAGTTGAGGGTGTTGTTGACAGCTGACTGAAAGTAAGACAGGGTGTGCCCAGGTGGCCAAGAAAGCCACCGGCAGCCTGGGCTGGATCAGCAGTGGTGTGGCCAGCAGGAGCAGGGCAGTGATTGTCGCCTCTACTCAGCACTGGTGAGACCACACCTTGAGTCCTGGGTTCAGTTTTGGGACATTCAATCCAAGAAAGACATTGAAGGGCTGGAGCAAATCAAGAAAAGACCAACAAAGGTGACGAAGTCTGGAGAAAAGGACTGGTGAGGAGCAGCTGAGGGTGTTTAGTCTGGAAAAGAGGAGGCTGCTCTCTACTGCTCCCTAAAAGGAGGGTAGAGTAAGGTGGGGGTTGGTTTCTTCTCTCTAGTAATAAGTGACAAGATGAGCGGAAATGGCCTAAAGTTGCAGCAGTGGAGATTTAGGTTGGATATGAGAAGAATCTTCTTGACTGAAAGGGTTATCATGCCCTGGAACAGGCTGCCCTGGGAGATGTTGTCCATCCCTGGATGTGTTTCAAAGAGGCAGAGATATGATAGAGTTAGATAGTGGTTGGACTCAATAATGATAAAAGTCTTTTCCAAACCAAGACAGTTCTGTGATCACCAGAGGTACAAAACCCCTGTTCAGAACCCACCCGGAGTGGCTCAGCCTGTAGGACAGACCTGTCCCTTTGTAAGAGCAATTTCACCCATGTACATCCTCTTCCTCACACCAAACTCCTTGAACCAGGTCAGTTCAGGAGCAAGCCACTGCCTACACAAGTGATTGGTCAGACAGCCTGAAAAGCTGCGTGTGCTGAAATGGACAAGTGCAGGGTCCTGCATCTGGGGAGGAATAACAGCAGGCACCAGTACAGGCTGGGGTTGCTCTGCTGGAAAGCAGCTCCATGGAGAAAGACCTTGGAGTGCTGGTGGACAGCAAGTTCTGCATGGGCCAGCAATGTGCCCTTGTGGCCAAGAGAGCCAATGGCATCCTGGGGTGCATTAGGAAAAGTGTGGCCAGCAGGGCTAGGGAAGTTCTTCTCCAATGCTACTCTGCCCTGCTGAGACCACACCTGGAATACTGTGTCCCATTTTGGGCTCCCCAGTTCAGGAGAGCCAGGGACCTGCTGGAGACAGTCTGATGGAGAGCCATGAGGTTGACTGAGGGACTTGAGCACCTCCCCTATGGAGAGAGACTGAGAGCCCTGGGGCTGTTTAGTCTGGAGCTGTTCTCTTGGAGAAGAGGAGGCTGAGAGGGGATCTGATCAGTGTGTACAAATATCTGAGGGTTGGGTGTCAAGTGGAGGGGGCCAAGCTCTTTTCAGTGGTGCACAGTAATAAGACAAGGAGCAATGGATACAAATGGGAACACAGAAAGTTTGACTTCAATATGAGGAGAAACTTCTTTACAGTGAGGATGATAGAGCCCTGGAACAGGCTTCCCAGAGAGGTTGTGGAGTCTCCTTCTCTAGAGACTTTCAAACCCCACCTGGATGCCTTCCTGTGCAAACTACCCTGGCAATCCTGCTTGGCAGGGGTTTGGACTTGATTACCACTGAGGGTCCCTCCCAACCTCTAAAGTTCTGTGATTCTGTGGTCGTTTGCTTTCCTTTATGGGTGTCCTTCATCTTATTCCAGGCCTTTTAAACCAAGAAAAAAGAAGTTAATGTCTCTTAGAACTGACACCCTGAGTCTTTACACCAAGCTCCACGCATTACACAATAATTTCCAAGAGGCAGAGCTGTGCCCCTAGGCTGCTTAGAAAAGGCAAACCCTCGTCTGGGACAACACTGCAGGATTTGGATTGCCATGGGAGGGGGAAGAAAGCAGGATGGCAGCACAGCTCCCACCAAAAGCCAGGGGCAGTTGGGACCTGAAGCAATTCTGTATCCTTGGAAATTCCCACATTTGTTTGTTGGTATGTTTTTGTGTGTGCTTTTTTTTCGGTTCAGTACCCAAAATCACTTAATAAATCACAAGACCAGTGAGGGAAAGGGAAGAGGGAAACCCTATCCCACATTATGCTGTCATTTCTGTGTAGGCAAATTTACTTAATCCTCATTCTCCTGTAAGAAGAAAAATCCTTTTATTCAAACTGGAAGAAGTATCACTTTTGGGCTGGGTTGGGTTTTGGCATTTACAGCTTAAAAAACTGATACTTCCACCTCTACTTTGTAGTTGCAAACATCATCTCTGTTCCTGAGGAGAAAAAAAAAAAAAAAAAAAAAAAAAAGACAATAAAACAAAACCAAAACCCAACCAAAGAGCAGGGTCTCTCAGTGCATCAGGATTCAAAGTGTTCAGGATAGGACAAAGGCAGCCTGGGAGAGAGGAGTGAATACAGCTGTGAATATGTTCATTTCCCAGGAGGGAGATAAAAATAAAAGCTAAACCACTCCTTCAGGCTGGCTGGATTTTAGATCACTTTCAAATGCCAGCTCGGAGCAGTCACAAGCAGTCCTTACCCTGTTTTTTTGCAGCTGACACGTGGACATTACTCAAGGGAAAAAAAAAACATTTTCTAGTGGCAAAAGATAGGCAAAACAACCTGCACCCCAGAAAACTTTGCCTAGGCATACAGATGAGCTCCTTGCTTTGCTGGCCTTGTGAGGATCAAGACAGTTCCCCCTAAAACAAGCTGCTCCCTGAACAGCTCATCCAGGCAGCTAAAAAGGGGGAGGTTTGGTGGGTTTTTTGCCCACTGGAGCAGCCACAGGGCAGAATCACAATGTGACAGGACACCTGGGGGCAGTCTCGATGGCAAAGAAGGCAAATCCCAGGGTCCTTGGGGCAGTGTGGCTGGAAACTGCCTGGCATAAAGGGATCTGTGGGTTGTAATAGAGAAGCAGCTGAATATGAGCCAGCAGTGTGCCCAGGCAGCCAAGAAGGCCAATGGCATCCTGGCTTGCATTAGAAATGCTGTGTCCAGCAGGAGCAGGGAGGTGATTGTCCCCTTGGACTTTGCTTTGGTAAGGCTACACCTCAAGTGCTGTGTTCAGTTTTGGGCACCACAACATAGGAGAGATGTGGAGGTGCTGGAGTGGGTCCAGAGGAGGGCAACGAAGCTGTGAAGAGCCTGGAGAATAAATCTTATGAGGAGTGACTGAGGGAGCTGGTGCCTGGGGATATGGTTTAAGGTTAATCTTGTAGAGTAGGGTTCTAGGTTGGACCTGGTGATCCTGAGGGGCTTTTCCAACCTGGGTGTTTCTGTGATTCTGTGATTCCTTCCTCACTCTTCTCAACCTACCAAGCACACTGTTGCTGACTTTTCCTTTCCTGCCCTACAGGGAACTGTGAAAACATTACACTCAAATTCTGATCCAAAGCTCTTCTTCTGGCCTTTACCCAGCCATGATCAAATTCCTTTTCCCCCTCCCTCATCCCTTTTTCTCAAGGCTGTCCTGATTGTCTCGCACAGCTGTTTGTCCTTCGCAGGCTCTGCATTCCCACAGCTCACAGCTGCACTAACACATTCCCACCTATATCTGCCCAGCCTCTGAGTCTTTCTTTTGGCTCTCCAGCAAATCCAGAATCTCCACCTGCAGCACTGAGTTATCCCCAGCATTCTGGGATCTCGTTTTAATTTCACTAGCACCATTTTTTAATAGCAACACTTACTCCTTCTTTTCTTATTCTTCTTTGGTTGGTCGGTTGATTTTGTTTAAATTCACTGGAGAAAATAAAAAAGCTAAGGGACTCTTGACAAGGGCTGGGAGTTACAGGATGAAAGACAATGGCTTTGAGCTGGAAGAGGAAAGATTGAGACTAGACAGTAGGCAGAAATAAGAGGAGAGATTGAGAGTGGAGAGTAGGAAGAAATTCTTGGCAGTGAGGGTGATGAGACGCTGGAGCAGGTTACCTAGGGAGGTCATGGATGCCCCCTCCCTAGAAGTGTTCAAAGCCAGGCTGGTTGAGGCCTTGTCAACCTGTTCTAGCCCCCGTGGCAGGGGTTAGACCTAGATGATCCTTAAAGTCCCTTCCAACCTAAAAATTTCTCTGAATCTGTGACCTAGAAGAGGAACCAAGAACACTTTACCACCAAGCACATGATGAAGAGAAGTCACAGAATCACAAAAATTAAAGCTGGAAAAGACCCATCAGCTACTTGGTCACCCAGTCTGTCCATGCTAGTGAAGAATTGTTCCCCACAGTGTTTTTAAGGGCAGTAAACAATGTAGAATTAATAATTATCTGATCTTTTACTGTTATTTACTATGCTGTTACTACATTGCTCTCCAGTCTTTTTGCTTCTGTGCTCAGCTGTGCGAATATTCAATCAGAATGGCTCAGGCTGGAAGGGTCCTCAGACACAATGTATTACACAGGTTCACAGGATGTTAGGGGTTGGAAGGGACCTCTGGAGATCCTCCAGTCCAAACCCCTTGCCAGAGCAGGACTAGAGAATCTAGCACAGGTCACACAGGAACACATCCAGAAAGGGCTAGAAAGGCTCCAGAGAAGGGGACTCCACAACCTCTCTGGGCAGCCTGTGCCAGTGCTCTGGGACCCTTGCAGTGAAGAAGTTCTTCCTCATGTTGAGGTGCAACTTCCTGTGCTGCAATTTCCATCCCTCGCCCCTTGCCTCAACCCCCTGCCATGCCCAGGGATGCCTCTCAGCTAGAGTCCCTTCCAGCCTGCTGCATTCTGTGACAAGTATGTGTGTCTGAGAAGCTTTCCTTCTCTAAGGGCTATGGCGAAGACTTGAATTCCCCTCAGTATTCTTCTCTAAAGCTACTGGAGTATTACCCATCACAGTCCTTCTGCAGTTCCTTGATTACAAATTGACAAAGCATTCTTTCACTTGTGTGTAGGGGCTGTAGTGGTAGGGGATGTCAGGAGATCAAAATGCATTTATGTCCCGCTAGGATAGCAGAAATAAAGACCTGAAGCCAATTTTTCCTTCTTTGAAGGACAGATAAACTTTGTATTCCTCTGCAGCACTGCAAATCAACTTTACACTTTGTTTTCCCAGATTAACTGAAATAGGAATGTCGGGGAGGGACAGGCACAGGCTCTGCTCACTTGCTCCCTGGGATAGGACAAGGAGCAATTGATGGAAGCTGCAGCACAGGAGGCTCCACCTCAACACAAGGGGGAGCTTCTTGACCATAAGGGTTCCAGAGCACTGGCACAGGCTCCCCAGAGAGTTTGTGGAGAGGTCTGGAGATTTTCAAGGCCTGTCTGGATGTGTTCTTGTGTGACCTGAGCTTCACTGTATGGTTCTGCTGTGGCAGGGGGGCTGGACTCGATGATCTCTTGGGTCTCTTACAACCCCCAACATCCTGTGATTTTCACAGAACCACAGAAGGCATCAGGTTGGATGGGACCTTCAAAGCCCATCTTGTCCAACCCCAGTGCAGTCATCAAGGACACCTCAACCTAGATTAGGCTACCCAGGGCCACAGCAGGTTTCACTTTGAATGTCTCCAGGGACATGGCCTCAACCACATTCTTGGGCAACCTGTTCCAGTATTTCACCACTCTCATTGGAAAGAACTTTGGACAATGCAGTAGCAGAAGGGGCTTGGGCTTGTGTGTGTGTTTTAATTATTTATTTATTATATATTATCTTCACATTCAGAGACTGTGCAATGCTCAGAAATCACAGAAATAAAGCCAGTCATTTGTTCTTTCCTCTGTGTGTAGTGTAACCAAATGCATTTTTGGATTTGAGAAATGTCACTGCAGAAAGTCCCATCCTGGTGACATTCACCCTTTAGCTATTGATCAGCATCTCTGAGACCCTCTCTCTCCAGGCTAACCAGCCTTTAGCTCTTCTCCAGACTAACCAGCCCCAGCTCCCTCAGCCTCTCCTCAGCAGTTCCAGTCCTCTCACCACCTGGACTCTCTCCAACAGTTCCTTGTCCTTCTTGAACTGGAGGGCCCAGCACTGGACATATTATTCCAGATGAGGCCTCACCAGGGCAGAGAAGTGCATTGAAGAGTGCCAAAGTAAGATTGGGTAGAACAAGAAATGTTGGTTTGTGGCTAGTTGCAGTTGACCTCCTAAATCGTTAATGAATCACTAAGCCTGCACTGGTTTGGAGGATCAGGTTTTCCTGGAAAGTACTTGACTAAGTGTAGCCCTGAGGGGGGCTGCAAGAAAGCTGGGGAGGGACTTTTGACAAGGGCTTGTGGTGACAGGATGAGAGGGAATGGCTTTGAGTTGGGAGAAGGGAATTTGAGACTGGATGTTAGGGAGAAATTCTTTCCAGTGAGGGTGGTGAGACACTGGCACAGGTTGCCCAGGGAGGTTGTAGATGCCCCCTCCCTGGAGGTGTTCAAGGCTAGGCTGGATGCAGCCTGGGCTAGTGAAAGGTGTCCCTGCCTGTGGCAAGGGGCTGGAACTGGATGATGTTTAAGGTCCCTTCCAACCCAACCCATTCTATGAATCAATGAATTGAAGATCACATCAAACTCAGCAGAAGGATGGAGGCATTTTTCTGGGTGTTTTAGCTGTACTCTAACCTGAATCCTTCCTCTCAGCCTTCTTATATTTCCCCCACTGATTGACAGGTTTAAGTCCAATTTGAAATTTAGTTTTGAATGATTTGTTGTTGTTAGGGTTTTTTTGGCTTTTATTTTCTTTCTCCTTTTATTCCCTGCCATGTTCTGCTGAAAGTCTTTTGTGCTGTCAGAGGCACAGCTGGCTTTGCACAAGGAGATGAAAGATCAGCTCATAGTACTGGTGGTGGATTGTGATGTTTGCATGACTTTAGCAGTCTAATGAACAAAAGATACTCAGCATCCTATGTGCATCTGCAGCCTTTCCAGTGAGGGTGGGGAGATACTGGAACAGGTTGCCCAGGGAGGTAATTTCTCCTTAGTATCAGGTGATAGAATAAGATAAAATGACTTGAAATTGTCCCAGGAGATGGTTAGGTTGAAGATTAGGAGACATTTTTTTGCTTCAAGAGTGTTCAGGGGCTGGTACACACTGCCCAGGGAGGTGGTAGAGTTGCTGTCCCTGGAGATGTGGCCATGGCACTTGGGATCATGGTTTAGTGGCTGTGGTGGTGTTGGGTTGATGGTAAAGGGATTTTCCAGCCCAAAGAATTCTGTGATTCTATGGTCAAAAAACTTCAGAAGCTTGTGACTGTAGGCTGTGAAAGGTTACCTTTGTGACATAAGTTTTGATAAAGAATTTCTACCAGCATGGTAGATGTATTTGCTAACAAACAAACAAAGGGAACCCAAACCTTTCAGAAATCTAAAGGATTTAATAGACAAATACAGCTTAGGGCCATGGTTGTCCCCTCAATGTAGGTGTTCAAGGCCAGGTTGAATGAGAAACTTGGGCTAGTGGGAAGTGTCCATGCCCATGGCAGCAGGGGTATAGAACTAGATTGTCTTCAAGGTTCCAAACCATCATTCAGTCTATGAATCCTGAGACTTCAGGTGCCTGGCATTTTACTTCAAACTTGCTGAGCCATCATCTTCAGGGACACTTTGTCCATGTACAAACCGAACAGAAATTCAAAACTGGGCTCTGCTGGTTTGTTTTATGCCAATCCTTTTTTTTTTTTTGGCCAGCAATGGGAATTTTGCTCAAGCAGTGGAAAACTCTTCTTATCCCAGCTACGTACAGTGGGCCTGAAAATTTTAACAAGCAAATAAAAAATTCTGATTGAATAGGCAAGGATAGGTCAAAACTTTTCATTGATTTGTCCAGGACTGTTCTATTGTAGCTGCTCACATTGCTCCTGTGAAAGATGCTTAATATCTATTTTTGCCTTGCCAAAACTTTTTTTTTTTTT
>VWZI01008171.1:187237-212699 GCA_013396835.1 Psilopogon haemacephalus | reverse complement strand
GGGGAGAGGGACGAGAGAAAGATCTTGGTTTGAGCTCAGGGTAAAAGTTCATGTAGTTCTAACCGTAACTGAGCCAGTTCACACAGCCATCTGCAACTATTCTAATGGTCCCCTTACACTTTGTCATTAAAACAGCTTCAAGTGAGTCAAAATCTGATTTTTTTTTTTTCTTCAGTTAAATTTTACTCTCCTGGACAAAATCCTCGTAAGTCTCTTCCCACCCATTCATTCTCAATGTTATAGCCAAGGGACTGAAGACCTTGAGTCGAAGTTCAAGAGCCAGATTGACACAGTAACTTAAGCATCACTTAAGCACTCTATTAGAGAGCCTGGCTGGAGGAAAGGATCAGCAACCAGAAAGCATCCTATAGCATGATTAGGTGCTGCCAGACAGGCAGCAGAGGAGGGAAAATACCAAATACAGACAGCAAGGAACCGGCAGCACAGTGTGGAAATCAGAGAGAGAAAGGAAGCAAGTCTGCGTCTTCTGGAGCCCAGAAGAATCTGCTGGCCACTGAGCACTGTGTTAGAAAAACCCTAATCTACATTACAAAACAGTGTCACTGCCACCACCACTGCCTCTTTGACAAAGAAGACTGGAGAAGAGAAGGCTCCAGGAAGACTTAGAGCTGCCTCTTAGTACCTGAAGGTGCTGCAAGAAGGCTGCAGAGGAAATGTTTGCAAAGGTCTGGTGCGATAAGACAAGGAGCAGTGGTTTCAAACTAGAGAAGAGCAGGAAAAAATTCTACACCATGAGGATGCTGAACCACTGCAACAGGTTGCCCAGGGAAGGTGGTTGAGACCCAGTGCCTGGAGATCATAGAATCAGTCTGGGTTGGAAAGTACCACACGGATCATCCAGTTCCAAACCCCCTGCCATGGACAGGAACACCTCACACTAGATCAGGCTGTCCAGAGCCTCATCCAGCCTGGCCTTAAACACCTTCAGGGATGAGGCTTCCACCACTTCCCTGGGTAATATATTCCACGGTCTCACCACTCTCATGGTTAAGAACTTCTTCCTAACATCCAGTCTGAATTTACCCATTTCTAGCTTTGTTCCATTCCTCCCAGTCCTATCACTACCTGACATCCTAAAATGTCCTTCTCCAGCTTTCTTGTAGGCCCTGTTAAGATACTGATATTCAAGGTGAGGCTCAAAAAGGCTCTGGTCAACCCGAGCTAATGGAGGATGCCCCTGCAGAGTGCAGAGGCGCTTGGACTAGACGATCTTTGTCAGTCCCTTCCCACTCAGCCCATTATATGTGGTTCTGCAGGACATAGGTTAGTGGTGACATAGGAGTACTGGGTTAACACAGCAGGGACATCATCCACTAGGTCAGGTTGACGAGAGCCTTTTTGAGCCTAACCTTTAATATCTCCAGGGACAGGGCCTCAACCACCTCCCTGGGCAACCTGTTGCAGTGTTCCAGCACCCTCATGGTGCAGAATTTGTCGAACTTGGTGATCTTAAAGGTCTTCTCCAAATGAAACAACTTTATATATGATTCTCCCAGCCCAGCCCATCTGGACCACCTCTGTGGGAGCTCCTGTGGCAAAGGGAAATTGCTGGCTCACCCTTTGGTCCTGTGCCAGGACTAAAGGAGGAAGGAAAGGCCACAGCACTCAGATGCATTCAGACCAAAGTACAGAGATGAAGTCCTGCCAGACGAGATGCTCAGTTCAGCTCCAACCTCATGCTGTGTCTCATTCTGGTCTGTCAGAGAGAGCTCCCCATCCACACACGCCAGCATGAGTTTCCTGTTGTTGCATCTCAATTGGTCTTCCAACTGAGGGCATAAAATCACCTTCTCTGAACCTGGAAGCATTTTTATTCTTTGTATGCATATCCCCCCCCCCCCCCCACCCCTGACACTGCCTTGTATGCTGTCACACTCACAGCTTGCTTTCTGTCCAAAGCCACAGCCTGCTACAAAGTCTGAGTGTGAGTTGGACAGGCTGGACAGCTGGGCAAAGATGAAACTAGTAAAGTCCAACAAGGGTAAGTGTAGAGCCCTGAGGAGGAACAACACCATGCATCAGGACAGGTGAGAGGTGACCTGCTGGAGAGTAGCTCTGCAGAGAAAACCATGGAGTCCTGGTTGCTAACTAGTTACCCATGGGACAGCAATGTGCCCTGGTGGCCTAGAAGGCTAATGGCAAACTCAGGTGCATTAAGAACAGTGTGGACAGAAGGTTGATGAAGGTTCTCCTCCTCCTCTACTCAGCACTAGTTAGGCCATGTCTGGAGTATTGTGTCCAGTTCTGGCATCCTCAGTTCAAGAGGGACAGGGAACTACTGGAGAAAATTCATCAGAGAGCTACAAGGATGGTCAAGGACTGCAGCATCTCTCTTATGAGGAAAGGCTGAGAGCCCTGGGGCTGCTTAATCTGGAGAAGAGAAGGCTGAGAGGGGACCTGATCAATGTCTACAACTATCTGAAGAGTGCCTGTCAGGAGAGTGCAGCCAGGCTCTGTTCAGTGATATCCAGGGGTAGGATGAGGGACAATGGACACAGATTCAGACACAGCAAATTCCACTTCAACATGAGGAGAAAAATTCTTTGTTGAGAGGGTGCTGGAGCCGTGGAGTAGACTGCCCAGAGAGGTTGTGGAGTCTCCTTCTCTGGACCTCTTCAAAACATGCATTCCTATGTGGCCTGCCCTAGGTAATGCTATTTTGCAAAGGGATTGGACTCCCTGGATCTCTGGAGGTCCCTTCCAACCCCTAATATTCTGTGATTCTGTGATTTTCTGAATGTGTCCAGCTGGGTTTTAAAAGCCTCCTGAGAAGGAGACTCCACAACAAAATTACAGATTTAATCAAGGTGGAAAAGACCTTCAAAATCATCGAGTTCAACCCATCACCTAACACCTTCTAATTAACTAAACTATGGCACTATGTGCCTCATCCAGCCTTTTTTTAAACACCTGCAGGGATAGTGACTCCTCCACCTCCCCAAGCAGCCCATTCCAATGCCAATCACTCTTGCTGTGAAGAACTTCTTCCTAACATCCAGCCTGAACCTGCCCTGGCACAGCTTGAGGCTGTGTCCTCTTGTTCTGTCCCTGGGCACCTGGCAGAAGAGACCAGCCCCACCTGGTTACAATCTTCTATCAGGTAGTCATAGACAGCAAAGGGTCTCTCCTGACTCTTCTCTTCTCCAGGCTGAAACTTCTCTGGGCAGCCTGCTTCAGGGCTCCACCACCCTCACAGGAATTAAACTTTTACTTATATTTAAGTGAAACCTCTTGGGTTGAAATTTGTGCCGATTGCCCTTTGTCCTGTCACTTGGCCCCATCCTGTGTACAACTGCCCTATAGTACTGACCAGAATTGTCAGACCCCCTCTCAGGCTGCTCTTCTCCAAACCAAACAGTCCCTGGTCTCTCAGCCTCTCCTCGTCAGAGAGACGCTCCAAGTCTCCTTGGCATCTTTGTAAGCCCCCACTGGGCTCCCTCCAATACTTTTCTATTTCTTTGGAAGTAGGAAGCACAGAACTGGACACAATACTCCATATGTGGTCCTATTAGAGCAGAGTAGAGGCAGAGGAGAACCTCCCTCAACCTTCTGGCCACACTCTTCTTAATGACCCCAGTATGGCATCAGCCTTTGTGGCCACAAGGGCACATTGCTCACTACCAGCATTCCCAGGTGCTTCTCTTTGGAGCTGCTTCCCAGGAGGTCACCCCTCACCTGTTGCTCCTCCCAAGGTGCAACACCCTACACTTGTCCTTGTTGAACTTCATGAGGCCTTGAGCAACTTTGTCTAGTGGGAGGTGTCCGTGCCCATGGTGGGGGTTTGGAACTAGATGATCTTTGAGGTCTCTTCCAACCTAAACCATTCTATGATTCTATAATTCCACTCTGCCCAGCTCTCCAGCCTGTCGAGGTCTCACTGGATGGCAGCACAGCCTGAAGGGTGTTCAGCCACCGCTCCCTCTTCAATATTATCAGCAAACTTGCTGAGGGTCCACTCTGTCCCTTCATAAGTGTCATTGATGATGATATTGAACAAGACTGCATCCTGAGGAGCACCATTTAACCCATTCCTGTCCCTCGCCAGAAATATTTGGTCCTTTTTGAGGACAAAGAGCAAGGAAGCTCCAGAGCTCTAGCAACACGAGTGTGGGAGTCTTCAACAGCCTCTACCACCATCTTCCTCTGTTCTGGTGGAAACTCTGCTGCTGCTAGCAGTCATCTGTTAACAAGGAAAGATGTGATGTTCCTACTGAAGTGCAGCAGACTAGACTGTGGGAGCCACCACCCAAACACAGCCCACTTGTGAGACCATGAGACAGTCAGTTAATCAAGTGCAGGATGCTGCAGTGGGTGTTTCTGAATGAAGCACATGAAACAGACCAAAGCCCTTCTGAGAGAGGTCAACAACTAGGTCGAGCAAACAGCAAAGAGAATTTGCTCAAAATTTGGCCCTGGGGAAAGGAAATGGAGTGAGCACTTTCTGGGGCAGAGTGCTGGCGAGAAAGGGTGTTTAAAATTACACTCTGGGACCTGTATTCTACTGTTTAACTTAAATTAGATTCCAGGATCAAAGCGGCCATGGACTTTTGCCCCTGAAGACACAAAATTACAGTGAAACATGATGAAGCTGAACCTTCCTCAGCCCTGAGGCTGTTGGCTCTGCTGTGAATAAATGTACCACAGAAGCCACCTTTGCTGTTGCAAGCTGCAGGGAAACATTGGCTGTTGTCAGAAGGCCTGCGGAGTCTCTCCAGGTCCAAAGAGTGATGAGCTGGGCAGCTTCCTGAAGTGCTGGGTTTTCACAAGAGAAAACTTCCAGCAGGAAGGGAAATCTACCACATGCTGAAGGAGTTGGGGATGCTCAGCCTGGAGAAGTGACGGCTTCAGGGAGACCTTCTAGAAGCCTTCCAGTAACTGAAGCAGGGAGAGACTTTTAATAGGGGCTTGTGGTGATAGGATGAAGGGCAATGGTTTGAAACTAGCACAGGGGAGATTTAGGTAGGACATTAGGAAGAAGTTCTTTATTATGAGGGTGGTGAGACACTGGAATGGGTTGCCCAGAGAACTTGTGGATGTCTCCTCCCACAAAGTGTTTAAGAAGAGGCTGGATGAAGCCTCAAGCAACCTGGTCTAGTAGGAGTGGTGCCTGCATGTGTCAGGCAGTTGGAAATAGATGATCTTTAAGGTCCCTTCCAAGCCAAACTGTTCACAGAATCACACAATCGCAGAGTAGTTGAGGTTGAAAGGGACCTCTAGAAGTCATCTGGTCCAATCCTCTGCTCAAGCAGGACCACTTAGACCCAGTTGCCCACTATTGTGTCCAGAGGGCTTCTGAGTATCTCCAAGGAGTGGAGAGTCTGCAGCCTCTCTGGTCAACTTGTTCTTGGTCACCATCATGGTGAAAACATATTCCCTGATGTTCAGAGGAACCTCCTAAGCTGCAGTGGGTGCTCACTGCCTCTTGTCCTGGCACTCTTCTTCTCTTTCACTCTTCTTTCAGGTATTAGATACATCAGTGAGACCCCCTGAATCTTCTCTTCTCTTCTCTTCTCTCCAAGCTGAAGAGTCCCAGCCCTCAGCTTTAGCTTATAGGTGAGATATTCCAGTCCCTTCACCATCAAGGTGGTCTTTCACTGGACTCTCTCCAGTGCCCATATCTCATTTGAATCAAGGTGCCCAGTATTGAGCCTAACACTCCGTCGTGGCCTCACCAATGCCAAGGAGATTGGAAGAACCACATCCCTCAGCCTGCTGGCAATGCTTCTAATGCAGGCCAGTGTACCAGTAGCTTTCTTTGCCTTGAAGGCACATTGCTGTATCACGTCCAAATTAGTGTCCACCAGGATTCTCAGGGTCTATTCTGCCAAGCTGCTTTCCAGCTGGGTTCTCCCCAGCATGAGGTTGTTCCTTCAGGTGCAAGGCTGCACTTGCCCTTGTTGAACCTCATGAGGTTTCTTTCAGCCCATTTCTCCAGCCTGTAAGGGTGACTCTGGTGCATCAGCCACTCCTCAAAGATCTGTATCACAGAATCACAGGTTGTTAAGGGTTGGAAGGCACCTCCACACCTCCAGAACCCATCCAGTCCAACACCCCACACCCCCACCCTCCCCTGCAAAGCAGGACCATTTAGGACAGGTCACACAGGAACACATCCAGGCAGGTTTTGAGGATCTTTAGAGGAGACTCCACAACCTCCCTGCACAGTCTACTCCAGGGCTCCAGCACCCTCACTGAAAATATTTTTTTCTCATATTGAGAGTGCTGTGCTCCATCATCTAGACCATTACTGAAGATGTTCAACAGGCTGGGATGCAGTACTGGCAATATCTCTAGTTACTGACCACTGGTGGGGTTGTGAATGTTCCCCAGGTTGGATGAGGTCTTGAGCAATCTGGGTTAGTGAGGGATGTCTCTGCCCATGGCAGGGGGGTTGGAACTCGATGATCCTGAAGGTCCCTTCTGACCCAAACCATTCTGTCATTCTATGACACACTTTTATTTGGAGACATTCACAATTCCATCAACATGGAAGAAAAGAAAGGAATACGGAAGGAGTATGCACCTGCTCCTCCCTTCCCACCTACCCCACATTCTCATCATGAGCAGAAGAGAAAGGCTCTGGGGGACAAGGGGTGGTCAGTGACAGCAAAAACCAACAGAAGAGTTATAACTGATCTCTGAGCTCTAGGTCAGTGATGTCCCGTGAGGCAATTACAGAATCACAGAACCACATAATGTTAGGGGTTGGAAGGGACCTCCAGAGATCATCCAGTCTGTGGCTGTGTGAACTAGATTTCTAGCTCAGACATAACAAAATTTGGAACAGACAAACTTAGAAGTGGAAGCTCTGAGTAGAGAGGAGAACATTTCAATGATAAGCCATAAAATGGCAACAATGGGTAAGTTAATATAATTTAATTCACCAAGAGCCTCATGTCTGGAAGCACAGCTTGTACCTTGCCCTTGCTGCTTCTGCTGCTTCTGCTGCTTCTGCTGCACCTGCTGCTATCTTCCCCCCGATGCTGTTTTGGCTGCTGCTTTGCTGCCACTTGACCCCTTCCCCATCTTCCTTGAGGTTGTTATATTTCTGTAGTAGGTTATTCTTCTTATACTATTGTATTTAGTTTAAACTGTACAAAAATACAATTTCATTTTTTCTCCCACTTTCCAAAATTCTGAGTTGTAGTGAATTTACTTTACTGGGGGAGGGATCTGCCCTAACACAGCATATAGTCCAAAACCCCTATCAGAGCAGGTCACAAGAATACATCCAGGTAGGTTTCGAAACTCTCCAGAGAAGGAAACTCCACAACATCTCTGGGAAGCCTGCTCCAGGGCTCTGCTACCCTCACAGAGAAAAAGTTTTTTCTTCTGTTCCTGTGGCACCTCCTCTGCTTCAGCTTGCACCCAGTGCCTCTTGTCCTGTCCTGGGCATCCCTGAGCAGAGCCTGGCTCTGTCCTCCTGACACTGCCCTGCACATCTTTATCAGCATGACTGAGGGCAGCCCTCAGGCTCCTCTCCTCCAAGCTCCAAGCCCCAGCTTCCCCAGTTCCGAGTGGCTTTGCTAACGTCCTGTCCTGGTGGCACATTACTCAGTGACACCAGGAAAGCGCAGTTAGCAATGGTGCAGCTTCATGACCTAAGCCATTGGTACTGTCTGCACTCTGGGCTCTGCTCCCACCCTGCAGAAACACAGCCCCTGCCTGCTCGCATTCCCACGGCGAGCCAGGATGACAAACACTCACCAGCACAGTGACGTGTGGGAGAGCTGGGACACTGCTTCCTGCCTTTATGGCCCTAACCGAGGATTACCCAAGAGCCAGGGAAAAGTGTGTCCATTCCGCTCCAGGAGGCTGACCTCCAGCGGCCGAGCCAGATGTCATAAAGCACAGCCTCTGCTCTCGCACAGATGTGCAGCCACAAGGAGTGTTTCTCTTCCCAGCACTCCAAGCCGTCTGATGCAAATGTTCCCATGAAAGGCTTGAGCACAGAGTAGGTTTCCTCACCCACATCTTTACCTCACACCCGGGGCCTGCCCCAAAACAGGGTCCTGGCCAAAGCGCATCACACAAGATGCCACGGGGAGGTTCTTTCATTCAAAGACATCTCAGATCCTACAGCTAGACAAAACTGCTGCCAAAGCTGCAGAACAGGCTGCATTAAACAGCAGCAGAATTTCACAGGCTCTGGTGGACCGAAGTCACTCTTTTTTTTCTTTTTTTTTTCTGCTTTTTTTGCCCTACTTTTATTTTCCTTCTTTTTTTTTTCCTTCTGCCCTGTAGAACCTCTCCTCTCACAGAAGCATAGAACTCTTTTGTCTGGCAAAGCCCTCTAAGATGACAGAATCCAACCATCAACCCACTATGGCCACTAAACCCTGTCTCCAAGTGCCATGGCCACAGGTTTCTTGAACACATCTAGGGGTGGGGACTCCACAACCTCCCCGGGCAGCCTGTGCCAATCCCTGACCACTCTTGCAGCAAAGAATTTTTTCCTCATCTCCAACTTAAACCTGCCCTGGCACAATTCCAGGCCATTACCCCCTTTTCTATCACCTTTCTATCACTCTTTCTATCACCTGATAGGAAGAAGAGCCCAACCCCTGCCTCACTGCAGCCTCCTTTCAGGGAGCTGTAGAGAGCAATGAGGTCTCTCCTCAGCCTTCTCTTCTCCAGACTAAACAACCCCAGCTCCCTCAGCTGCCCCTCCCCAGCCCTGCTCTCCAGACCCTTTGCCAGATTCATTGCTCCTCTCTAAACCCACTGCAGCCCTTCAATGTCCTCCTTGTAGTGAGGGCTCCACAACCAAACCCAGGACTGAAGGTGTGGCCTCACCAGTGCTGAGCAGAGGAGACTATCACTGCCCTGGTTCTGCTGGCCACACCTCTGCTGATTCAGGATAGGATGCTGGTGGCCTTCTTGGTCAGGTAAGAAGTGGCTGGTGTGGCAGAAGCAGTGGTCAGGCTGCTGTGTGAGTGGCTGTGAGGAGCAGGCTGCAGTGCTGAAGCAGCCTGCCTGGGCAGTCTGAGCCTGGCACAGGGCCCCACGATTGCCCAGCCCTGAGCAGCTTTGGCCGTGGAATATGTGCAAGGGCATGTGGAGTCTGAGCAGCCTTGTCCTCTCCTGCTGTGTGGATTCACAGGTGGGACAGCCACCACCCCGAGCAGCTGCTCCCTCATCGAGTGTGTTACTCCAATGTCAGCGCCCAGCTCATTCTCCTCACTGCAGGATTCACTTTCATGGACTCTGATGTACCAGGTCCAGCTGGAGAGCTGTAACTAGTGGAGTCCCCCAGGGATCAGTGCTGGGTCCAGTCTTGTTCAATGTCTTCATCCATGACGCATGACGCTGATGAGAGGACAGACAGACAGACAGAGAAGTTTGCTGATGACTCCCCACCTGTGGAGAGGGACCTGGGAGTGCTGGAATATGCCCAGGTGCCCAAGAGGGCCAATGGGATCCTGGGGGGCATTAAGAAAAGTATGTCCAGCAGATCAAGGGTCGTTCTCCTTCTCCTCTACTCTGCCCTGGTGAAACTCCATTTTGACTACTGCATTCAGTTTAAGAGGGACAAGGATCATTTAGGGCCTTTTTAGTCTGGATAAGAGAAGACTGAGAGGGGATTTAACAAATGTTAATAGGACAAGGCGCAATGGATGAAAGCTGCAGCACAGGAGGTTCCACCTCAACACAAGGGGGAACTTCTTTACTGTAAGGGTCCCAGAGCACTGGAACAGGCTGCCCAGAGAGGTTGTGGAGTCTCCTTCTCTGGAGACTTTCAAGACCTGTATGGATGTGTTCCTCTGAGCTAAGACTGTATGGTCCTGCTCTGGCAGGGAGGTTGGACTCAGTGAGCTCCTTGAGTATCTTCCTACCCCTGACATCCTCTGATCCTGTGATCCCGTGAAAGCGCAGGTCTCAGACAGCAGCACTGTGAGGGATCACAGGGATGTGTCTCCTTTTCCTAGGATTGCCCTTCCTGCCCTACTGTCCAGCCTTCTCCACTGCAGTGTGGTAGAAGCAGAGCAGCACTGCAGGAGGCAGTGAAGCCCAGGTTACCTCTGGCTTGGCACCACTCGCCTCTCATATGATGCAAGGTCACTCTTTTTCCTCTTGCTCTTTTAATTTTTTTTTGCCAGCACCATCCAAATCTTTTTCTCCTTTCCACACTATTATATCATTTGCCAATTGGTTGGGTTGGGTTTTTTGGGGTTTTTTTTGGTTTGTTTTTTTTTCCCCTGTGCATTCAGTGTAATATACCCCTGGAGCAGAGAAGCAGCTGCATTTTGCCATCTGGCAAAAACAAAGAACAGAGACAAATGACTCGAAACCACAAAGTAAGACAATCAGACATCTTCTGAAAGGTGCACAGAGAATTAAGACTCATGACTGCAGGCCAAACTTTTCAAATCGTAAAATCATGGACTCACAGAATGGCTTGGATTGGGAGGGATCTTAAAGCTCATCCAGTTCCAACTTCCTGCCAGGGGTAGGGACACCTCCCACCAGCGCAGGTTGCTCAGAGCCTCATCCAACCTGGCCATGAACATCTCCAGGGAGGAGACATCCACAACCTCTCTGGACAACCTGTGTCAGTGTCTCACCACCCTCACTATCAAGAATTTCTTACTCCTCTCCAGTCTCAATCTTCCCTCTTCGGGCTCAAAGCCATTGCCCCTTACCCTGGCACTCCCAGCTCTTGTCAAAAGCCCCTCCCCAGTGTTCCTGTAGCCCCTTTCAGGTACCAAGACCTAAAATGAAGCACTGAATAAAGAGCAGTCCTCATCTGCATCACCACATCGGACATTCTGAGAGTAAGCCCCACTGATGAAGAAGATCTAAACAACCAGCACTCCATTTCACTATTTACCCTTTGGGGAGTCTTTAATAATTCAATTCAAAGTGACCTCACTAGAGGAGAGCAGGGATTGATAGCTCAAGCGGAATTCTTCACATGCAGTCCCACAAGCAAATCAACTCACAGGCTCACAGAATGATAGGGGTTGGGAGATCTTCCAGTCCAATCCAGCACAGGTCACACAAGAACACATCCAGACATGCCTTGAAAGGCTCCAGAGAAGGAGACTCCACAGCCTCTCTGGGCAGCCTGTGCCAGTGCTCTGGGACAGTCAAGAAATTCTTCCTCATGCTGAGGTGCAACTTCTTGTGCTGCAGTTTCCATCCCTTGCCCCTTGTCCCATGCCAGGGCACAAATCCCTGTCCCTGTCCCTTCCTTCTTGACCCCCAGCCCTCAGCTATTGATAGACATTATTCAGATCCGCTCTCAGCCTTCCCCTCTGCAGACTAAGCAGCCCCAGGGTTCTCAGACTTTCCTCATCAAGCACTCCTTGGCATGCTTAGCACTTCTTAGTGGATTCCAAGAGCCATCATAACCCAGTAGTAAAGGAAGGTAGGAAGAAGCTCAAGGAGGCTGTGGAAAGAGAAGGACAACCCTATAGCACAGCCTTCCAATATGACAAAAAGGTAGGAAGGCTTTTGTTGGTAGATGAGACCTTGAATTAGTGTGTTCATAAATAGAGCTGGCTAGAAGGAGTGAGTTTCCATGCTGTGATCCTTTCCAAATTGCCAGAATATTTTTCATCCTGCTTTGAGAGGAAAAGCCAAACGCTGGAAAATTTTCCCAGCACTGAAAGCCAGCCACATTTCATTTCAGAAACTCTCAAATACAAGGTGTTCCCAAAATGAAATGTGTTTCCTAAGGCCCCTGGCAGTCACTGACTGGATCAAACACAATAATGGGGAACAGGAACAGCAGCAGCTGTGTGTTACTTTAGACTGCTCTCCAAGGGGTCCCTGGTGGCCTGTTGCATGCCCACCATGCTACTGCTGTGCTGACTGCTGTCAGATGGCCACATTGCTCAGCAAAGGATGCACCATGGACTCCATGCAATTCAACTAGTGAATTAGTAGAAGGCCTTTATTACCCGTTACACCTGTGTTTATAGAGACCAAGCACCATGCCTACAAATATTCATCCATTAGCATAACATAGGCAAGCACAACCCCAGTCATTAGCATATAACCTAGGCCACTTGCATCCACTATCTCATGGCCTCATGCAAGGGCTGCTGCGAACCCAGGTCAGATGGTCTGTGTGCCACAGATTATTTTCCTCAGCTGTGTGAATGAAGGCCAAACTGCTCATTATTTCACATTCCCACAGACTGCCATCCACAGTGGCCAGGACTGCTCCCACCCCAGCCCCTGAGCTGCTCAAACAATAGAAGTCCAGAGCTCAGGGACTCAGAGGGTCTGGGAACATCAACATGAGAGAGGTTGGAGCGAGGAGGGAGAAGCCTTTTTTTGTGGCAAGTGATAGGACCAGAGGAAACGGTTCCCGGCTGAAGCAGGGGAGGTACAGGCAGGATATTAGGAAATATGTCTTCACTGAAAGGGTTCTCAAACATTGGAATGATCTGCTCAGGGCAGAGGTGCGGTCACCATATCTGGAGGTGGTCAGTCAGCCTGTGGTACTGGCACTTAGGGACGTGATTTAGTGTTGACCCTTCAGTGCTGGGTCAAGGGTTGCACTGTAAGACCTTTGTGGTCTCTTCCAAGAGATGTATTCTGTCATTGTGTGGTTCATGAAGCAGAACTGGGGCAGAGACATGTGGCATGGAAAGTTATCACAAAGATCCCAGGCAGAGAGATCCTCACTCTCAGGATGGGCATTCTCTCCAGCTGTCTGGAAATGCTGGGGCTCTCCTGCCCTCAATCCATCCTTCAGATGCCTGCCAAGGAGGAAAGGCACTGACTAGGAAAACTGGCAAGTTCCTAACCAAAGCCTGCCCAGCACTGACATTTCAGATCCTGCCTGTCACTCAGCAGGGTGTAGGAAAGCTCTGGCCAGCTGCAGCACCACATTCTTTGCCACCCTCTCTACTGGAATTGCAGCAAGCCCTGTACCATGGCTCTGTGCAGGTCATTTGTCCTGGCTAACCTTTGGAAAGATTTCTTTACAATAGAATAGAATAGAATACAACACAATAAAATAAGCTAGGTTGGAAGAGACCTCTAAGATTATCCAGTCCAACCTATCACCCAGCCCTATCAAATGGCACTAAGTGCCCAATCCAGTCTTTTCTTGAACCCCTCCAGGGATGGGGACTCCCCCCCCTCCCTGGGCAGCCAATTCCAATGCCAATCACTCTTGCCGTGAAGAACTTCTTCCTAATATCCAGCCTATACCTCTCCCAGCACAACTTGAGACTGTGTCCCCTCATTCTGTTCCTGGTTGCCTGGGAGAAGAGACCAACCCCACCTGGCTACAATCTCCATTTAGGTAGTTGTAGACAGCAACGAGGTCACCTCTGAGCCTTCCCCTTCTACAGCTAAACAACTCCAGGTCACTCAGCCTTTCCTCACAGGGCTGTGCTCCAGGCCCCTCACCAGCTCCGTTGCCCTTCTCTGGACACGTTCCAGTACCTTAACATCTCTCTTGAACTGAGGGGCCCAGAAGTGGACACAGTACTCAAGATGTGGCCTGACCAGTGTTGAGTACAGAGGAAGGATAACCTCCCTTGTCCTGCTGGCCACACTGTTCCTGATCCAGGCCAGGATGCCATTGGCTCTCCTGGCCACCTGGGCACACTGCTGACTCATCTTCAGCCTACTATCTACCAGCACCCCCAGGTCCCTCTGCCTTACTGCTGCCTGGAACACCTCACTGAGCAAAAAACTCAGTGCTCATGGATCCTCCAGCACGACTCTGGTATCTGTGAGTCAGTCAGCTCCAGCCTGCTTGCTTCTACTTTTCTGACGCTGTGAAGAGGACAGACCCACTGCTGAATCTTAAATCTGAGTGCCTGGGCATTCAGACAAGCCCAGTTCTTTGGAAGACAGAGGAGAGAATGTGTCAGCTCCATCAGTCTGTGTGAGGGAAAGATGAAAGTTTCCTAGGTGGACTCACACAGTGTAAGGGCAGAGTGTGGCTTTCCATATTCATAGAGTTATGGAATAGATTGAGTTGGAAGGAACCTTAAAGATCATCCAGTTCCAACCTTCCTGCCATGGGCAGGGATACATCCTTCTCAACCAAGTTGCTCAAGGCCAACCTGGCCTCAAACACCTCCAGGGAGGGGGAATCCACAACCTCCCTGGGCAACTTGTTCCAGTGTCTCATCACTCTCACTGGAAAGAATTTCTTCCTCATCTGCAGTCTCAATCTCTCATCTTCCAGCTCAAAGCCATTGCCTCTCATCCTATCAATACAAGACCTTGTGAAATGTCCCTCCCCAGCTCTCCTGTATCCTCCTTCAGGTACTAGAAAGCTGCTCTAAGGTCTCCCCAGAGCTTTCTCCAGGCTGAACAGCCTCAGGTCTCCCAGCCTGTCACCATTGGGGAGTTTCTTCAGCCCTCTGATCATCTTCATATCCTCCTCTGGACGTGCTCCATGTCCTTATGCTGGGGGCACCAGAACGGGAGGCAGAGCTGCAGATGAGGTCTCAGCAGAGCAGAGCAGAGCAGTGTAGGGATCTGACCCTGGCTGGATGCCAGGTGCCCACCAAAGCTGTTCTATCACTCCCCCTTCTCAACAGGGCATGAGAAGGAAAAAAAAACCAAACCCAAAACCCAAAAGGTTTGGTGTCATACAAGCAGGGGGAAATCATTCAGAAATTATGGTCACAGGCAAAACAGACTTGATTTGGGTGGGAAAAAAATCAATTTAATTTGCTATCAGTCAAAGCAGAGTAGGATAATAATAAATAAAACCAGGTCTTCCAAATAACTTCCCCTCTCCTCTTTCTTCTTCCTGGGCTTAACTCTACTCCTAGTTTTCTCCACCTTCTCCCCTCCATTTATGGCCAGTTCATCACAGGTTGCTTCTCCTGTTCCTTCCTCCTGCCTTGCTCCTGCATGGATCTCTTCAATGGCTCCAGGAACAGACTGCTCCAGTGTGTGTCCCCAGCGAGGTCATGAGTCCTACCAACAAAACTGTTCCATCATGGGATCCTCTGTCTCTCTCTCCATGCGTCCACAGGTCCTTGCAAAAGCTTGTCCCAGCTCAGGCTTCCCATGAGGTCACAGCCTCATTCAAGCACCCAAACCCTCAGATGTGGAGTCCTCCAGTGGCTGAGGCACCTCCTCCCCCTCCTTCTTCACTGACCTTGGTGTCTGCAGGGTTGTTTCTCTCACATATTCTCAGTCCTCTCTCCAGCTGCACCTGCACAGGTTTTCCCTCCTTTTTAAATGTGTTATCCCAGAGGTGCTGGCACTGCCATGGATGGGCTCAGCCTTGGCCAGTGGCCTGCTTGTGTTGGCTCTATCAGACACAGAGTAAGCTCTCAGCAGCCTCTCACAGAAGCCAGTCCTGTAGCTCCCCTGCTGCCGAACCTTTACCACATAAACCCAGTCCATACCCCTCCCTTTCTCCAGTAGAGCCACATTGCCTTGCTACCAAAGTGTTGATTCTCTGGCTCCTTCAAAAAGCCTAAGGCCTCTTTCAGGCAGAGATTCCACTTCTTTGCTATTTCTTCTGCTCCCAGTGAGCTGTGCTTAGCTTATTGAAAGGTTGTTTCTCACTGTCCATTCCATCTAGACTGCAGAGACTCCTCCAGCAGCACAAAGTTGCACGAAGCTGGCAGAAGGCTCCAGCTCCAACTCTCTTTAAGAATTAATTAGGTGTACAGCCTTTGGCCATAGACAATCCTGGCAAGACCTAGTTGCCAAAAGAGTCACACAGTCAGTTAGGCACAACTTAAAAGCTTAGGACATAAGACTGGAAGAACCATCAAATCCAGCTCCTTTTTATTTAAGGAAACAATTTACTATAATTCCATTTCTGCAATTACCATATAATGCAATTTCATCTCAGCCTTCATTTGGGTAGGCTAAACAAGTAAAGCTATCTAAGGGTTTGTCTACATCTGAGTCCCAGTGCCAAGCTGGGCAGCTGCAATCCAGGTCTGACCCAGGAACCACATAAAAGCCTTCACACAGCACTCTGCCAGAGTTAATATGCCCTGCAGAGAGGCTGAGCATATTGCTTTGGACACAGCTCTGTGCTGATGTTGCTCTCTGGCTCTAACAAATGTTACTGAAGGGATTTGTAAAGTGATTACCCCAGACAGTGCCCTGTCAGGAGCTTAGGACCTGCTAAGTGTGTACCCTGTGACAGGCAGAGGAGGAGTCACAGAATCACAACATCACAGAATGACAGGGGCTGGAAGAGACCTCCAAAGCTCATTCAGTCCAACCCCCCTGCCAGAGCAGGATCACCTAGAGCAGATCACACAGGAGCACATCCTGGCAGGTTTTTAATATCTAAGAAGTTGTTTAAGAGCTGTAGGTTAATGAGGAGGCTGTCTAAGAAGGACAGAAGAGCTGACCTGGAAAGCTTGAGCTTTGGGCCGTGAGCTAGTACAGGCAAGTGATGAAGATTCACCTGCAAGGCACAGAAAGGAGACTGCTGGGTCCACTGCTAGGGGTGTGGCAGAAGGTCTCCAGTTTGGGATGTGAACTGGGCACTTCAGAAACTGCAGGCTTTAGGAACTAGCTGTGTCCCAAAGATTTAGGATCACCTAGAGCAGATCACACAGGAGCACATCCAGGCAGGTCTTGAATATCTCCAGAGAGGGAGACTCCACAACCCCCCTGGGCAGCCTGTTCCAGTGCTCTAGCACCCTCACAGTGGAAATATTCCTCCTCATGTTTCCATGGAACTTCCTATGCCTCAGCTTCCACCATTGGGCATCACACAGCAGAGCCTAGCTCCAGCCTCCTGGCACTCACCTTTGCAACTTTATAAACATTGATGAGGTCACCTCTCTGTCTCCTTTTCTCCAAGCTGCAGAGCCCCACCTCCCTCAGGCACTGTTTGTAAGAGAGATAAGAGAGATCACAGAATCACAGAATTAAGCAGGTTGGAAAAGGCCTCCCTGGGCAACCTGCTGCAGTGTTCCAGCACCCTTATGTTGCAGAAGTTGTTCCTAACATCCAGTCTAAATCTGCTCTGCTCTCATTTCAAACCATTCCCCTCGTCCTGTCACTGCAGGCCTTTGCAAACAGTCCCTCTGCAGCCTTCTTAAAAGGAGCTTCAGGTACTGGCAGGCTGCTCAACCCCAGCTCCCTCAGCCTATCCTTGTAGCAGAGCTGTTTCAGCCTTCTGATCATCTCCGTGATCCTCCTCTGGACCCAGTCCAACAGGTCCATGTCTTCCTTGTGCTGAGGGCAGCAGAGATGGATGCAGAACTCCAGGTGAGACTGGCCCCACACAGATCCTTCATGAATGCCTCTGGTAACTTCCCTTTGGCCTGAGAGTTCCCTCTTGAGCAGAACCCAGAAAGGTTTCTTTTTCACCAGTTCCTTCTTCACCTTGCCACTTCTCTCCTAAGTCCCACTTATTTCAGTTTAACTGGTAATTTCCTCCGTGGCAGAGAATCAAACACTTTACTGAAATCCAGAGAGCTCTACTGTATTTCTCTAGTCAAAAAAATCCATTTTTATTAAAGAAAAATATTGGGCTAAACGTCAAGATGGGGCTCTGGTAACCTTATATTGCATTTTATCCTATTTTCCTTTTACCTCCACGGGCTTAATTATTTTTCCTTTAAAATTAGCCTTTTAATAGAGTTCAGGTTGTGCTAATGCGCTTGATATTACTCAGAACTTCTCCCCTTCTCTTTTCTGTTCTCCATTTGCACAGCGCTAGCTCAGCTTATTAAATATCCTTGTTGATTGGGTTTGAAATACCACCGTGTTCACAGCTTAGCTTGGAACTTAAGCTGAACCAGTTTTGCTTCCATACCAAGTGCCTTCATCTCCACTTGTGTTCTTTCAGACTCCTGAGCTGTGTTGTCATCAGATCCATGAGCTGCAAGAGCCCTTATTAAAAGCAGAGATTCCTTGTTTGACAAATTGTGGTGAAGTCTGGTCCGGTCCCTGCTGGCCCCAGGACTGTGCTGCCTCAATGCCATCTTAGAAGACACCTCCAGTTCAGGCCGACTTTGTTCTTCAGGGTTATGCTTGCTCTTTATCCATGTGATCATAGAATCATAGAATGGTTTAGGTTGGAAAGGGCCTCAAAGCTCATCCAGTTCCAGACCCCCCACCATAGGCAGGGACACCTCCTACTAGAACATTCACTCAAGGTCTCATCCAGCCTGGCCTTCAACACCTCCAGGGAGGGAGCAGCCACAACCTCCCTGGGCAACCTGTGCCATTGTCTCACCACCCTCACTGCAAAGAACTAGTTCCTAACATCCAGTTTCAATCTCCTCTCTGCCAGTTTAAACCCATTGCTCCTTGTCCTGTCATTACAAGACCTTGTGAATAGTCCCTCCCAAGCCCTCCTGTAGGCTCCTTTCAGATACTGGAAGGCCACTCCAAGGTCTCCTGGAAGCCTTCTCCTCTGCAGTCTGCAGAGCCCCAAATCTCTCAGCCTGTCCTCATAGCAGAGCTGCTCCTGGGAGAAGATTGCAGCCATCTGGTGGGGAACATCCACTGGCTTGGCTAAGAGCATTGCTTGAAACACACGAAAAACATAGAGTCTGCACTCAAAAAAGTGTGACATCTACAACTACCTGAAGGGACATTGTAGAGAGGTTGCTGCTGGTCTCTTCTTAGAGGTCATTTGAGACAGAACAAGGGAGAATGGTCTCAAGCTGAGGCTGGGCAGGTTTAGATGGGACATTAGGAAAAGGTTTTTCACTGAGAGAGTGGTCAGGGACTGGAATGAGCTGCCCAGGAAGGTGCTGGAGTCACCCACCCTGGATGTGTTTAAGGGTGGTTTGGATGTGGTACTTGGGGATATGGTTTAAGGTGAACGTTGTAGAGTAGGGTTATAGGTTGGACTTGGTGATCCTGAGGAGGCTCTTCCAACCTGGATGTTTCAGTGCGATTCTATGATCCTCTGAGTTTGTATGAAGATCCTGGAGTAACAGTTAAGATTGCTAATAACTACCTCATATAGCTGACAGCAGCCTCCTCACTGAATCACATCTCCACTTGTTGCTCTTGAATGACAGAACCACAGAATGTTAGAGATTGGAGGGGAACCTCTAGAGATCATCCAGTCCAATCTTCGTGCCAGGACAGCATCACCCAGGGCAGGACACACAGGAGCACATCCAGGTGGGTTTGGAAAGTCTTCAGAGAAGGAGACTCCACAGCCTCTTGGGGCAACCTGCTCCAGGGCTCTGGCACCCTCACAGGGAAAAAGCTTTCCCTTCTGTTCCCATGGCACCTCCTCTGTTCCAGCTGGCACCCAGTGCCCCTTGTCCTGCCCTTGGCCATCTCTGAGCAGAGCCTGGCTCTGCCCTCCCGACACTGCCCTGCATATTTTTATCATAGCAATGAGGGCAGCCCTCAGGTTCCTCTGTGCCTGGCCTCAAGGGGACATGTCCCACTGCCTGCAGCAGCTTGGGGACTCTTTTGCAGTCCCTCAAGCAGTTACCTGAGGTCTTCTTGAACTGCAAAGGCCAAAGAGCTCTTAAATTCTGGATTTCCAGAACAAATGTTCTTGCTCTTCGTTCCCTGTTGACTAGATAATAGGAGGTTACTTTGAAATTACTTTGCACGGTTGTTATTCTTGGAAGCCTGCTTTCTACAACACAGACTCCAGAGACTGCAAAACAGCCTCTTGAGCTGAAAATAGGTCTTCTTGAAAAAGAAACCAAAATGAATGCCATGATTAAAGGAGCCTAAACATTCAGTAACTTTTTGGCCCATATCTTTCCTAATCACCTGCAGTACTAGAGGAAGAACCTGCAGTAACACAGGCATTAAAGCCCTCCGTCAGCTCCTTTGCAGGATTCTCCCCCTGTGATGTCAGTGAGGCTTACTGAGAAAAAGTGCACACCAAGAGCCCCAGAGCTGTGCAGGAGGAGCCAAAGGAGCAGGTTACCCTGACAATAAAGAGTTGCAGGCCAAATCTGACCTCATTTCTCCACGGAACAATCCAGGCAGAATTGCTTCCAAGGGATTTGCTTACACAGAGGAAAAAATCCTCCTTTTGGTATCATCTTTGTCTGATTTCTACTTTTCTTTTTGGTTTTTTTTTGGGGGGGGTGTGTGGACTGTTTATTGTTTTGACATAAACACTCCAAATACTAACCCCTTGTTTAATAATGCAGAGTGTACCTTACTTGCTTCCCCTAAGTACATTAATTTGACTGTAAATGTCCATAGTTGGTCAGCAAAAGTACCCTGAGTTGTGGACTTTCCCCAAAATCACCTGCAACAGGGAAAAATTCCAGCCAAGATAAATCTGGATCAGAGCATGCGAAGAAACAGTAAAGAAGGGGATGCAGTCTTAGCTGCATCTGTCTACATTGGGATGATTTTTGGCCTATTTTCTTTCCCTCTGAAATGAAGAAATGAAATACATGTGCAGGAAACAGGCTAGGCAGATGTATGGATTGTCTCTTCAAGCTGCCTTTTCCTTAGATTGGAAAATGATAGGAAGTGAAATCCAAGCTTGGAGGAGGTAGTTTGGATGATTCTAGAAGTGGCAATTTCCCACTCAAAGTATCCACTACACATCAATCAATTAGGGACACTACACCACCCCCTCACCCCCTACCCTTTGGGTAAGATATTAAGAACAGGGATTTGGTTACTTTTTTCTTTCCATAAGGTCATGTGATAAATAGGGAGGTGGCAGCAAGGATCCATGAACCACAGAATCACAGAATGTTAGGATTGGAAGGGACCTCCGGAGATCATCCAGTTCAACCCTGCTGCCACAGCAGGATCAGCCAGGGCAGGGCACACAGGAATACATCCAGGTGGGTTTGGAAAGTCTTCAGAGAATGAGACTCCACAATGCCTCTGGGCAGCCTGCTTCAGGGCTCTGGCACCCTCACACAAAAGAAGCTTCTCCTCACATTGAGGTGGAACCTCCTGTGTTCCTTGTTCCTTTTCACTGGGCACTACCAAAAAAGAGCCTGGCATCTTCCTCTTGAGACATACCCCTCAGATATTTATAGACATTGATCAGATCCCCCCCTTTCAGCCTTCTCCAGACTGAACAGCCCCAGGGCTTTCAGCTTCTCTTTACAACAGAGATGTTCAAGCCTGCCAGGCATTCTTGTAGCTCTCTGCTGGGCTCTCTCCAGCAGATCCCTGTCTCTTTTGAACTGGAGAGCCCAAAACTGGACACAGTATTCCAGGTGAAAGTGTTGTATAGTTCTTAAACTGGCCTCTCCTTCCTATGTGACAGTCAGGCTGTGTGTATTTAATGAGTACTTGGTAAGCCTTCACCTCCCCAATCAAAATGTCCTTGGGAATGTTGGACAGTTCTCTGCCAGGCAGAGCTATTTTCACAGCCTCACAAGCAGTTTCTTTTTCCAGTGACTATCCACTGAAGGATGGTTTGAAATGTTGCAATTTGTCCTTCTTTCCAAATCTATGTTCTTCCAAAATCTTCCAAATGCCTTCTGTGGCCATATGTAATGTCTCAATCAGACACAACTGAAACTTAGTAGAATTCTTTAACTAACTGACCGTTCGCTTGGGATCCCTAGAAAGCTGGCAATATTGGTCAAGAGCAAGGACATCACGGCCAAAGAAGGGCAATAAAACTGGGGAAGGGTCTGGGTAACAGGTCTGGAGAGCAGCATCTAAGGGAACTGGGGGTGTTTAGTCTGGAGAAATGGAGGCAGAGGAGAGAAGATCTAATTGCTCTCTACAGCTCCCTGAAAGGAGGTTGAAATGAAGTAAGGGTTGGGCTCTTCTCCTTAGTAACAAGTGACAGGATGAGAGGAAATGGTCCCAAGTTGAATCAGGGGAGGTTTAGGTTGGATAGGAGAAGAAACTACTTGACTGAAAGGGTTCTCAACCATTGGCACAGGCTGCCCAGGCAAGTTGCTGAATCCTCATCCCTGAAGGTGTTTCACAGAGGCAGAGATGTGATGAAGGTTTAGCACCACTCTTGAAAGTCTTTTCCAACAGAAGTGATTCCCTGATTCTATAATTTAGGAGTCAGTTTCGTTTTCACATAAAGCAGCTCTACTGATGTTCCACATATAGATATGGAGAGGATAGATGAGACTGAAAGTTCGAAGCTACTGCTGCTAAAATATGGACTGAGAGCACTCTGCTAGCACTTGCAAAAGAGTAGAAAGTGCTTAGAGCTCCATTTGCTGGTGCCACTCAACCATCTGCTCTAAGCATTCTCCCAAGCAGGGCTACCAGGCAGGTTCTTTGGCTAAACTGCCCTGTCTGGAAGCTGTAGCAGACAGGGTGTGCTGCAGAGAGATGCTCCAAGGGGATATCCTCTCACAGGCAGCAGTAATTTGAATTCAGCTGAAAACCCTGTGCAGTCCTTGTCGGTCATGGTCAATCTAGGTTGGCAGGGCTGGTTTGTTTGAAGTTATTTAATGTGCTAAGCAAGCAGGATCAGCTTCATGGATGGGATTGAGCAGTTTCATGGAGTTGCTGCCCTTTTCCTCAGCAGCTACAGTTACATTTCAAATACCTCGCTCCAAATTATTTCCACTTTTCTGAATTTATTTATTCAAGCATTGCATTGCAGAAATTCCTGTCCCTTGGCATTTAAGCTGTATGATAACTCGTTTAAAGTGCCTTAATTCGCTTTGGAGTAAAAGTTCCTATTGATTATGTAGACCTCTGTCCACACAAAAAAAAATCTCACACTAAAATCAGAGCAAGTGAAAAGCAGGGAAAATATTGTTGCAGGTTTAAAGCCCACAATCTTGAGAAGGCTCTTTCATTCCCCACTTCTGTGGCAGCTCCTCTGTCTTGCCTGTGACCACGGGAGGATTTATATGATGGTGCTTTCTGTGGTGGTAAGAGACAAATGCTGTCTTGCAAGAAGCCTTGCAGCCTGCGTGGCTGTGACTTGGGACACTCCTCCGTGTCTATAACATGTTAGGAAGGGATGGAATACACCTGTCTGGAAGAGGCAAGGGTATCTCTGGCAGCAGCTTGGCCACTTTGGGGAGGCAGGCTTTAAAATAAAGGACTGAGTGGCTGGAGAGCAGGCAGGCAGAGAGGGACCTGGGGGTACAAGTCAACAGGTGACTGAACATGAGCCAGCAGTGTGCCCAGGTGGCCAAGAAGGCCAATGGCATCCTGGCCTGAATCAGGAACAGTGTGGCCAGCAGGAGCAGGGCAGTCCTTCTGCCCCTGTACTCAGTACTGGTCAGGCCACATCTTGAGTACTGTGTCCAGTTCTGGGCCCCTAGATTTGAGAAAGATGTTGAGGTCCAGAGAAGGGCACCAAGGCTGGTGAGGGGGTTGGAGCACAGCCCTGTGAGGAGAGGCTGGGGTCATTCAGCCTGGAGAAGAGGAGGCTCAGGAGAGACCTTATTACTGTCTACAGCTACCTGAAGGGAGGTTGTAGCCAAGTGGGATGGTCTCTTCTGCTAGGCACTCAGTGACAGAACAAGAGAACACAGCCTCAAGCTGTGCCAGGGTAGGTTTAGGCTGGATGATAGGAAGAAGTTGTTCACTGCAAGAGTGATTAGCATTGTAATGGGCTGCCCCGGGAAGTCCTGGAGTCTTCATCCCTGGAGGTGTTTAAGAGGAGGCTGGATGAGGCACTTAGTGCCATGGCTTAGTTAATTAGAAGAGTTAAGTGACAGGTTTGGCTCAATGATCCTAGAGGTCTTTTACAACCTGCTTAATTCTGTGGTTCTGTGACTCAGGGGGCAGGGTCCAAGATGACAATGCTCAACCCATCCCACCCAACCAAGGAATAAGCCAGGCTAACCAGAGCCACAACAAGTCCATTAGCTGTCTTCCAAGATAAGAGCCAGAAGGCAAATTACCGCAAGGGTGTGTATGACTATGCGGGACTCTCTTTCACCCCTCCAGGGAAAGCTTGCTCAATGCCCCCTCTCAAATGCCTGGACATCAACACACACAGCATGGGCAATGACACAGGAAGAGCCTGAGGTTTGGCTGCTGCCCAGGGAGGTTGTGGAGTGTCCTTCTCTGGAGAAATTCCAAACTCACCTGGATGTGTTCCTGTGTGACCTGTCCTGGGTGATCCTCCTCTGGTAAGGGGTTGGACTGGATGATCTCCAGAGGTCTCTTCCAATCCCCACCCTTCTGGGATGTTGAGATTCTGTATGAAAAGCTACCTCAAGTCAGGCTTTCCTGGTGAGCAGCTTCTGTGCTGCCCTTCATCTACCCATGAAGCAGAACTGGGTCAAGGGAGTCAAACCCCAAAAAACCTTGTTCTGAAGAAAATATGTGGTCAGAGCACGGGTGGCTCTGCAGTTTGGTCATTCTTCACTTCTGCATGCTGCATTCTACACCTCACAGGGTAAGGCTGCTCTTCTGCCACTAGCAGAAACACTCTGTGTTTCCAGCAAAGGTCCTTGGAAAATCAAACTTTGGTCCCAATCACAGCTTCCATTCTCAACTCCCCTTACAGCTTTGGCAGCAGAGTTCACAATTTCTGACAATCTTTATTTCAAGGCATAATGCTTTTTTTTTTTTCCCCCCTCTCTAGTAGGAACTGTTTCAGAACAGTTTTAATTTGTTGTTTTGGGGTTTTTAAACACCTTTTCTGTCCTGTGACTTCCATGTTACAGCTGGCAGGATAGAGAAAATAGAGACCTACTTCAAATCAGCACCTGAAGTTTACAGTGTAGACTGTTTGCCCAGTGAGCTACAAGCCTCTTCAATGAAGAGGAGTCAAGCTAAGCTCATGACTCAGCAATGGAGAGCAGACAAAATGACTGAGAATCATAGAATGGGTTGGGCTGGAAGGACACTTAAAGAGAAGACTGCGAGGGGATCTAATAAATATTTATAAATATCTGAGGGCTGGGGGTCAGGAGAGGGGGGACAGGCTCTGCTCACTTGCTTCTTGGGATAGGACAAGGAGGAATGGATGGAAGCTGAAGCACAGGAGGTTTCAGCTCAACACAAGGGGGAGCTTCTTGACTGTAAAGGTCCCACAGCACTGGAACAGGCTCCCCAGAGAGGCTGTGGAGACTTCTCTGGAGACTTTTTAAAGGCCTGCCTAGATGTGTTCCTCTGTGACCTGAGATAGATTATATGGTCCTGCTCTGGCAGGGGGATTGGAATCAATGATCTCTTTGGGTCCCTTCCCCTAACATCCTGTGTGATCCTGTCTGTGTGATCTAGTTCCAACCTCCTGTGCCTTTGAAAGCGACTCATTCCTCTAGACCAGGTTGCTCAAAGCTTCAACCAGCCTGGACTTGAACACTACCAGAGAGAGGTTTCCATCCTTCTCATGTGTGCTGGTTTGAACTAATTAGAGAATTTGAGTGAGAAATTAGACTTTTAGCTGAGAGAGGAAAACAGATGATGCTACTTCACCCAGAGCTCTACTGAGAAAGAAAAAACGCACCGGATGGCTAGAAACCTATCCAGTTCCACATGCTACTGCACGTAACACCATTCTTGGCTTGGAGAGACAAACCATGTGGAGACATGGAACTCCAGAGAGAATCGAATCAGACAATGGCACTCATTTCAAGAAGAATCTTGTGAAAAGCTGGGCCAAAGAGCATGGTATTGC
>VWZI01008171.1:125819-169511 GCA_013396835.1 Psilopogon haemacephalus | reverse complement strand
ATCGGTTTCCCTCCTCGCGCGGTCTCCCCCCTCGGTTCGGGAAGGAGCGTGTTTCCCCCCTTCGCTCCGCGCTCCCGCGGGTACTCATAGGCGCGATCGGGATCTGTTTTGCATGTAACCTCTCTGTTTTCCCCAGTCCTGGTTGTTAAACGTTTATACCTGACATTTGAGCGATATTTCTGTCTTTTCTGCCGACCAAAACCCAAAAGAACCGTCGAGGAGGGCACTAGGACCCCCTCGGACCCCCACGGGATACCGCATTTAATTAGTGCTATCCTGTGACACCCCCTCATCCTGTCATTACCTTGTAAATAGTCCTTCCCCAGGCTTCCTGCAGGCTTCCTTCAGATCCTGGAAGGCCACTCCAAGGTCTCCTGGAAACCTTCTCTTCTCCAGGCTGAACAGCCCCACCTCTCTCAGCCCGTCCTCATAGCAGAGCTCCTGCAGCCCTCTGAGCATCCTCATGGCCTCCTCTGGACTCTCCAACAGTTCCATGTCCTTCTTGTGCTGGGGGCTCCAGAACTGCACACAGTACTCCAGGTGGGCTCTAAGGAGAGCAGAGCAAAAGGACAGAATCCCCTCCCTTGCCCTGCTGGCCACACTGCTCTTGCTGCAGCCCAGCACACAGCTGCTGTCTGGGCTGCACTCACACTGCAGGCTCATGCTGAGCTTTTCATCACCCCAGAACCCCAGGTCCTTATCCTCAGGGCTGCACTCAGCCATTCCCCACCCAGACTGGAGTTGTGCTTGGAATTGCACCCACCCAGGTTTGCATTTGCTGCAAGGGTGATGACTACCAGGGAGCACAGACTGTTCACTTTGAACAGCCCTGACAAGTGCAAAAGGAGGGGAGAATGTGTGCAGGTGTTCACAGAATGTTGCTGTGTAACTGCAAAGCTGCTGATGTGACTAAACATGGAGGAGAGACCAGGGCTGTTACTTTACACATTTCTGTCCCACTGAAGCAGCATGCTTTGGTCATACTGGTAAAATAAAGATATAGGCCTAGCTTCTCAAACCATCAGTCTTCTTTTGTGGGTGGGATCTTGTCTCTCAGGTTAGCATGTGACCTCTGGCACTTGAAGGAAAGTTAAAGATACACTGCCCTCCCCCTGCCCTGGCTTTAGCCAAGGGTACAACTGGAAAGGTTACAACATTTCACAGGCTCACAGGCTGTCAGGGGTTGGAGGGGACCTCTGGAGATCTTCCAGTCTGACCCCTTTGCCAGAGCAGAAGCGTAGAATCGAGTGTGTGTCATAAAGAAACACATCCAGACAGGGCTAGAAAGGTTCCAGAGAAGGAAACTCCACAACCTCTCTGGGCAGCTTGTGCCAGTGCTATGGGATCCTTACAGTCAAGAAGTTCTTCCTCATGTTGAGGTGCAGCCTCCTGTGCTGCAGTTTCCATTCATTGCCCCTTGCCCCTTCATCATCCTTGCAGCCCTCTGTTGGACTCTCTCCAGTAGATCCCTGTCCCTCTTGAACTGGGGAGCCCAGAACTGGATGCAATATTCCAGGTGGGGTCAGAATAGAGGGAGGAGGAGAACCTCCTTGGATCTGCTGGACACACTTTTCTTAGCATTTCCTAGTTCTTTGCAGGTATCAGGTGATAGGACTAAGGTGGGTGGTGTGTTTAGGAATGAAGTCAGCTAGAGGAAGCTGAGATAACCAAAAAAGAAGCAGACATTTATCACTGGTATATGTGAAACACAAAGAGCCTCTGCCAGTGCCTTGACAGGGATCTGACTGGTAACCAGCTGAGTGTTTCACCAAAGACAGCAGACACTGAGCACAGCCTGAGCTGCTGAACTAGGACAAATGCAGAGGCTTAAGCAAACACTGAATATTAGCTTCTCCACACAGAGAAGTGAAGAACCTAATTTAAGTGAGCACACAATGTATGATGCCCCGGGTGGGTTACAGGGGACACGTAGTAGGCAGGTCTCAAAGACTGTAAATTCCGAATACCTCAGCCAGTGGGGAAAGGGAGAGGGAAATTTGCCTCCAGGAATTTGGAACAAAAGAGAAGCTGCACTTTCCAGCAATTTGAGAGATTCTATAGGGATTGCCATCCCTTGGACTCTCCTTTTACTCAAATTCTGGTAAGGCCACATCTTGAGTCCTGTGTCCAGTTCTGGGCCTCTCCATTTAAGAAAGATGTTGAGGTGCTGAAGGTGTCCAGAGAAGGGCACCAAGGCTGGTGAGGGGGCTGGAGCACAGCCCTGTGAGGAGAGGCTGAGGGAGCTGGGGGTGTGCAGCCTGGAGAAGAGGAGGCTCAGGGCAGACCTCATTGCTCTCTACAACTACCTGAATGGAGGTTGTAGCCAGGTGGGGTTGGTCTCTTCTGCCAGGCACTCAGGGACAGAACAAGATGACCTGCCAGGGCAGGTTCAGTCTGGGTGTTAGGAATAAGTTATTTGCAGAAAGAGTGACTGGCATTGGAATGGGCTGCCCGGGGAAGTGTTGGGGTCCCCATCCCTGGAGATGTTTAAGAGGAGGCTGCATGCAGCATTTAGTGCCATGGGTTAGTTAATTCAGAGGGTTCGGTGATAGGTTGGACTTGATGATCCTAGAGGTCTTTTCCAACCTGATTAATTCTGTGATTCTTAAAGTTTCACAGGACTCTTGTGTCTCCACCGAGCACAGGAATCTCAAGCAAGGGGCGGGTTTTACTCACACAGCGTAGCTGCTGCCGTCGCCGTAAGCGCCCGGCAGCTCCGCCCGGCAGCTCCGCCCGGCAGCTCCGCCCGGCAGCTCCGCCCGGCAGCTCCGCCCGGCAGCTCCGCCCGGCAGCTCCGCCCGGCAGCTCCGCCCGGCAGCTCCGCCCGGCAGCTCCGCCCGGCAGCTCCGCCCGGCAGCTCCGCCCGGCAGCTCCGCCCGGCAGCTCCGCCCGGCAGCTCCGCCCGGCAGCTCCGCCCGGCAGCTCCGCCCGGCAGCTCCGCCCGGCAGCTCCGCCCGGCAGCTCCGCCCGGCAGCTCCGCCCGGCAGCTCCGCCCGGCAGCTCCGCCCGGCAGCTCCGCCCGGCAGCTCCGCCCGGCAGCTCCGCCCGGCAGCTCCGCCCGGCAGCTCCGCCCGGCAGCTCCGCCCGGCAGCTCCGCCCGGCAGCAGGGCCGCAGCCCCAGGCGCTGCCGGGGCAGGCTGAGGGTAGCAGCGGTGCGCGGGCAGCTCTCGCGAGATCTGCGGCGCGGTGAGGCGCGGTGGCTTGTGGGGGCTCGGTCCTTTCTGGCGGCCCGGCCATCTTGGCGGCGAGTCTGTGGTGAGTGGGGCTGGGCTGAGACGGTGCGGGCGGGCACGGGAGGCCGCTGCCGGCTCCTAACCCCCTCCACGCCTTCCCCCTTGTGTTCCAGTTACCGCCCGAGCCGACGCGAGGCAGCACCATGGTGGCCGCGAAGAAAACGGTGAGCGGGAGCGGGACTCACGTGGTGGCGGCCCGGTCTCCGCCAGCGGCGGGCGCGGGGCGGGTCGGGGCGGCGGAGCAGGATGGGTCGCGCTGCGATGAGCACAGTGTGTCCCGAGGTGGGCGGGGGACGGCGGGAGGCCCTGGGCACAGCCGGAGACCCCTGTCGCGACCCTCGGAGCTCAGGCTGTGCCCTCCTTGCAGAGGCTGCCGGCCGTACCGTACGGTTGCCTGCTACCGGATTTTCTGCCCTCGGGTTCGTTCAGTACACTATCCTGGGCTGCGTGCAGGGTCCCTCTGCTAGCTGGAGGAAAGGGGAGCCGGTGCCGAGTTCCTAGCGCGTGTGGAGCTTGACATTTGCATTTCCTACCATGTTCTTGTCTTTCTCTCTGAGCGACTCTGAAAGGTAGGGGTTTCTACTCGATCGTGGTGTGCTTCCTTCTAAGTGCGCTAACCGGTTGTCAGGAGCACCCTGCTCTCCCGCTGGATTGTCACCTCCTGTTGATTGCGATTATGTTTCTGCTAACCACTGCTGGTGTGCGCCCTAGGAAGAGGAATACTCTGAACCTAGCTTAGATTTGCAGGCAGTACTAATTACTCGCACTTAACTAGCAGAGAGATGATAAAGGTTTGTCAGGTGCGCCTGGATTACAGGATCAAAGGATGTTTGGGGTTGGAAGGGCCCTTCATAGATCATCGAGATCAACTCCCCTGCCAGAGCAGAGAGTCTGGAGCAGGTCACACAGAAACACATACAGACAGGCCTGGAAAGGCTCTAGAAAAGGAGACTCCACAACCTCTCTGGACAGCGTGTGCTGGTGCTCTGGGACCCTTACAGTCGAGAAGTTCTTCCTTATGTTGAGGTGCAGCTTTATGTGCTGCAGTTTCCATTCCTTGCCCCTTGTGCTATGCCAGGGCACAAGTGAGCAGAGGCTGTCCCATCCCTCAGATATTATAGACATTGATTAAATCCCCTCTAAGTCTTATCTTCACCAGACCAAAAAGCTTCAGGGCTCTCAGCCTCTCCTCATCAGGCAGTGCTCCAGTCTCTTCAGCATCTTCATAGCTCTCCATTGGACTCTCCAGTAGATCTCTGTCCCACTTGAACTGGGGAGCTCAGAACTGGATGGAGTATTCCAGATGAGCTCTCACCAGGGCAGAGTAGAGGGGGAGGAGAACCTCTCTGGATCTGCTGGAAGCACTCTTCTTAGTGCACCCAAGGATCCTGTTGGCCTTCTTGACCACAAGGGCACATTGCTGTCCCATGAATAGTTTGTCCACCAGCACTCCCAGGTCCTTCTCCACAAGGCTGCTGGATATTAGTGGTTAAAGCAGACAGAAGCAGCAGTGCTTCAGAATGTATTTTCTTGTAAGATCCATGAGTGGGAGAGATTTTTATGATATCAAGGAAACATTGTACTGGCAACCCCATCCTTTATCCACAAGCTTTCTCGTACTCCTGTGGTCCGTTGGCTTTTCTTACTCCATGTTGCAGAATGTTAGGAAAGTATGAAAAGTTTGCTTACATCTGGAATTTTGCAACTTCCTTATGTTCTCTACTGTTTTGCAAACTGTAGACTAAAACAACACTAATGCTGTTCTGTGTCTCTTTCAGAAAAAGTCCCTAGAGTCCATAAACTCCAGGTTGCAGCTGGTTATGAAAAGTGGTAAATATGTGCTTGGCTACAAACAGACTCTGAAAATGATTAGGCAGGGCAAAGCCAAGTTGGTCATCCTTGCCAACAACTGTCCTGCTTTGAGGTAAGCAGATGTGTGAAAAACTCAATTTTTAACATTGTTTTGTTTTTTGGGTACAAATACAGAGTGTACTTAATACTTATTGCCATACTGAATGAAATATACAGAGTATTTAGCTGGCTGTGAGTGCTCTGAAGTTAGAGTGATGAATTGTTTGTGTGGTGTATAAAGATTTCAGGTCTGGATATGTTCAAATGCTTCCCAACATTCCTCTAGCTTTCCAGTCCAAAGAGTTAACAGGATCACAGGGTGTTAGGGGTTGGAAGGAATCTCTGGAGATCTCCAGTCCAGCCTCCCTGTCAGAGCAGGACCATAGAATCTAGCGCAGGTCATGCAGGAACACATCCAGACAGGGCTTGAAAGTGTCCAGAGAAGGAGGTTCCACAATCACTTTGGGCAGCCTGTTCCAATGCTGTGGGATCCTTACAGTCAAGAAGTTCTTTCTCATGTTGAGGTGCAACTTTTCTCTGCTGCAGTTTCCATCCATTGCTCCTTGTTCTATATCATGGCACAAGTGAGCAGAGGCTGTCCCTGTCCCTTCCTTTCTGACCCCCAGTCCTCAGATATTTATAGACATTGATCAGATCCCTTATCAGCAGACTAACCAGCCCCAGGGCTCTCAGCCTTTCCTCACCAGGCATTGCTCCAGTCCTTTCAACATCCTTGCAGTGGATACCTGTCCCTCTTGAGCTGGAGAGCCCAGAACTGGATGGAGTATTCTAAGCAGGGCCTCACTAGGGCAGAGTAGAGGGGGAGGAGAACCTCCCAGGATCTGTTAGACACACTTTCATGCCCCTCCAGGATCCCACTGGCCTTGGCCACAAAGGCACATTGCTATCTGGACTGGATGATCTCTGGACGTCCCTTCCAACCCCTAACATTTGGCAACGCTGTGATGTCTGTCACTGTACAACTACTTCACTGTGTGGGAAGGTTTCAGGGCAGTGGAGTCAGAGGTGTTGTCTGTGTCATAGCTGGTCAGGTCTGTTTGTCAGTACCCAACTCACCTTTCTTTGAACGCAGGAAGTCAGAGATCGAGTACTACGCCATGCTGGCCAAGACTGGCGTCCACCACTACAGCGGCAACAACATTGAGCTGGGCACAGCCTGTGGCAAGTACTACAGGGTCTGCACACTGGCTATCATCGACCCAGGTATGGCTCCCTGGCACTGTGCTGACCACACGGGTACCCACTGCTGCTTCCTCCATTTCACCCCCCAGCAGCAGCATCGAGCACTAATCTGCAGGAGTGATGACACACTCTGCTGTCACAGAATAACTTAGGCTGGAAGGGACCTTGGAGATCTA
Organism: Psilopogon haemacephalus; assembly: GCA_013396835.1. Lineage (NCBI taxonomy): Eukaryota > Metazoa > Chordata > Aves > Piciformes > Megalaimidae > Psilopogon > Psilopogon haemacephalus. The sequence continues at coordinate 163,048 of VWZI01008171.1, read as the reverse complement.
TTCCAGCTGCCCTGCCATGGACAGGAATACCTCTCAACCGCGCTCGGCTTCTCAAGGCCTTGAATGCCATCCACAAATTCCCTGGGCAACCCTGAATGTGTTTAAAAGTTGTTTGGATGTGGTGCTTGAGTATATGGTTTTAGGGTGAACTTTGTAGAGTAGGTATAACATTTGGACTTGATGGTCCTGGGGGTCTTTTCCAACCATTAGGTTTCTGTGATTCTGTGACACTGCAGTCTCACCACCTTGTACTGAAGAACTTCCCTATCCTTTTATGTCAGGTTTAACTTTTACCATTTCCTCTGACCAAGATCCTGTTCTTTTGTGCCTCCTAGGTTCTTAGAACCTGGAATTCCTGCTGCTTGTGTTTGCACATAGCTCATCATACTGCCAAACCCTGTGGCCCTCTGTTGGTCTGTAGTGATGTTTCAGTGGCTGAGAACCAACTTTATGAATGCCCCCTCCTTGGAGGTGTTGAAGGTCACTTTGGGTGAATCCTTGGTCAAACTCGTGTGGTGGAAGGTGTCCCTACCCATGGCAGGGGAGTTAAAACTAGGTGATCTTGAAGGTCTCTTCCAACCTAAACCATTCTATGAATCTGTGTTTCTGAGCCCACCAGGTAGAACATGAGCTTGTGCTACATGCTGTTTATATCACCGTTGTTTGATTTGCCTTATTCTAAGGCAAAGGGTTATGAGTTGTCCTACTTGCCAGAATGATTGATTCAGAAATAACCCACATCAGCTGGGATGCTGATCCAGGAGTGAAGATCACATGAAATGTTTTATTTGATAACTGCGAGTCTGTGCAGTTCTGAGGTGTGCTAGCACACATCTGCTATAATTCCTCACGTGGACTGTTGATGAGGTGACTTTTCATCCTCTTTCCAGAATCTTCTCAGCGAAGAGAGAATCTTTTTTTGTGTTTGTTGCCCAAAATGTGAACTGCTTGCTGCTGTGCAACAGCCTGCGAATAATTCTCGCTGTCCTGGGATCTGTGACCAGGGGAGGCTAGAGATTCGCTAGAGGAAAACTGCATTGTGTCTTCCAGAACTAGACTGCTGCTCTAGGACTGGCTTTGTGAATGCTAGTGACAGGTGCATGATCATAGTGAAAATCATTTGTACTGCTCTGAAGTTGTTACTTGTTTGTAAAAGTGGTGTGTTGGGTTTTACTGAAACCAGATCATTCTGAGAGTCCTCTTGTAAAAAGACGTTTTTGTTTTCCAGGTGACTCTGACATCATTAGAAGCATGCCAGAACAAACCAGTGAGAAGTAAATGCTGTAAAGGTGTTCTTTCTACAATAAAACTGGTTACAGATGTGTTTTAAGTAAAAAATGTGTATTATACCTTTGCTGGGTTTAGGGAAGAAACTTTATAAACAGAGATTGGTTACTACTGCTGTGTTTCCTGTTCTGCTGGCAGTAACTGCACCAGACAAAATTCGCTTCTTTCTTTCAAAGCTGTGGATTTTAAGTTAAGTGGAGCAAGACTTCGTCATGGCAAGTGTGCTGCCAGTTCCCAACAGACTACAACTTCTTAGCTTGATTTTGAGTGTTACTGCAAAACCAAGGCATGTTGGGAGGTACAGTATCAAATCTGGGGTGTTGGTGGGGGATCCCAAAGGGCTTACTTGCATTTAAAAGTCACTCTTTCAGTACCAAGTTGGTCACAAAGTAGCTAAGGCCCATTATCCACCTGCTCCGTCTTCCAAGAGAGTATCAGTCAGATGTCAGAGGATAGCTGCCAGACCTAATATATGACATCAGATTTTCAATAAGATAATTAATTTTTGTATGCTGGTTTTAAACTGGTCCCTTTTATTAGTTATTTGAAGATGTTACAGGGACTGATGAGTTGGTGCTGGCAGACTTCTTTTGAGGATATCCCTATATTGCAGATTTGTGCCTGTTCTGTGTAAGACGAGTGCAAGATGTGCCTTACTACTAGTGGCAGTAACTGAGGGCTCTGCTGGCATGCAGTAAATAAACAGCTCATGAGATCCACAATACAGCATTATCCTGGCAGGGCTGGCATTCTGGCAGAAGCTACCTTCTGCACCTACTCCTCAGCTTACCTGAGATGATCTAGTTTTGCTGCAACTGCTTTGCCTCTGGCCTAGAGTGGATGACTGTGTTTCTATTTGGAGATGGTAAAGAAGCAAAGCAGAGAGGGAATGGCTGATGTCTTAGCTGTCACACCACAGCTTTGGGTCAGTTCAAGAGTTCCAGTAGTGGATGGAAGGGTAGCAGAAGCATGCTGGCACCTCAGTTGGCCAGAGTGGCTGGAAGCAATTTTGCTGGCTTTGTTTGTGTCTTGGCAGTTTTACAAACAGTCTTCTAGATATCTGTGTTGTTCAAATAATGCTTTCATGGTCAAAATGCTAGGAAAGACATAGAAATCTATGAATTCTCCAGCAAGAAGTTAACATGGTCTGGAGATGTTAAGAGTACTTTAAGGCTTTGGATTGTGATCCTCTGGTAATCCAGCAGACTTCCCACTTTGTGCAGTTGCATTCACCAGTTTGAACACAAACATCTATATTTTTACTTGCAACTGGTTTCAGTGGTCTACACTTGTTTCAAGAACAGAAGTGAGGTGATTCTGCCCCTTTGCTCTTGTGAGACTGCCACCTCAAATGCTCTGCCCACTTCTGGTGTCCCCAGCATAAGAAAGGCACAGAGCTGTTTGTTAGAGCAAGTTCAGAGGAGGCTACAAGGATGATCCAAGGGCTGGAGCACCTCTGCTATGAGGACAGGCTGAGGAAGCTGGGGGTGTTCAGCCTGGAGAAGAGAAGGCTGGGGGACCTTCAAGTTGCCTCCCAGTACCTGAAGGGACCCTGCAGAAAGGCTTCAGAGGGACTTTTCATTGAGGGTGTCTAGAGAGAGGCCAAGGAGGAATGGTTTGAAGCTGAGGGAGAGTAGGGTTAGACAAGCTGAGGAAGTTCTTCAGTGTGGGGGTGGTGAGATGGGAATAGGCTGCCCAGGGAGGTTGTGGATGCCTCCTCCCTGGGGTGTTCAAGGCCTGGCTGGATAAAGCCTTGAGCAGATGAGTCTAGTTAGGAGATGTCCCTGCCCCTAGTGAGGAGGTTGGAGCCAATGGTCTCGGAGATCCCTTCCAATCTGAGCTGTTCTGTGATTCTATGAAGTGAAACCTGATTCTGTGAGTGCTGTCCCACTTGTTCTGTTTCCTGGATGTAGATCCAGAACTCAATATCTACACAGGGTACTGGCAGAGCTAGTGGGGGAGGGAAATGCAGAAAAGCAAGGCAAATGAATTCATAGCCTAAAAGTACTTCAAAACATGGAGTTAAAAAAAAAAAAGAGCATTTTATTATTTTGCATAGCTTATTTCAGTTCTTTAGCCCTGCTTAATTAGAATTTTTTGCTAGGTACTAAATTGTTTCTGTAATATAAAAATTTCAGTGTTTCTTATCTGCAGTCAATGCAAGAACACAGGATATAGATGCAAGGATCAAAAAATACTTTTTTTTTTTTCAACTTCAGACACCAGGATTTCTTGTTTTACTTTGAACCAGTTTAAGAAAATAGCTCTGACAAGTTTGTATAAATAAACAGTGCAGGATACACGTTGTTTGGATCAGTATTTTAGCCTGTTTTCCAAGTCTTCCATTCTCTTTGTCATCTCTTCCAGTAGACAGAAGTTAAGGAAAGAGCTACTGCTGGGATGCATGACTAGATAGAGAGTGGCTGCTGCCGCCTGCTGTCTGGCCCATGGTCTCCCTGCTCTTTCTCTTGGTTACCTTCCTTGAGTGCCAGCAGATTATGATGGGATACTCCCTTGTTCTGCTTTGAGCAGCTGTGTTGAGAGAGCTCTCTGAAGCCACATTCATTAACAGACACCTAAACAGGGACTTCAGGCTGCAGCTTCTCTCAACTGTCACTTCTGCCCTGTTCTATAGAAAAGCTAAACACCTGGGAGATGTTGCAGGTTGTTTAAAGCCTACTGAGGCTGCTGGGCTGACAGCTGCCTTGCAAAGACTGATTGGGCAGGGGAGGTGGCAGCCTGCACTTGGCATTTTCTGGCTGCAAGAGACGATTTCCCTCCTTCACTGCTTGGTGAAGCACCATATGCAGTGATCAGTTTAAAACAATACTCCAAATGAGGAGTTCAGAGGGCTAGGGGCTGATTCATCTTGCATCAACATCATGCAGTTAAAAATTCTCTATTTTAATACCACTTGAAGAAACAACTCCAAGAGTGTCACTCTTGAATTTGACCAGTTATGCCTTTGCTGTCCCTGAAGGTGTTTATTTTTAGGAGTTATTAAAAGGTTCCTCTTAATATGTTTTCCCTTTCTATGAAAGAGGCAGAGTCCAAGTGCTTCTTGGAGATTAATAGTCTCTGCTTTTTAATAATCTACTGCTTTTTCTGCAGTAGATTGATCTGAGCTATGGGGACAGCTTAGACTTGTGTTCTCATTCCTTTTAAGCTGCCCCCTTGTCTTACATGTGAAAGGATATATCGCTGGGTGAGTTTTCTGACCTCACTGGTTGCATAGTTCTGGAAGGTCACAAGGTTTTCACATTTGCACTGCTCTTTATCTTTTGAGGCTTTTGCTGAAAAAGAAACCCCAAACCAACAGTAAAGCATTGGCAAAGTGCTGAATAAATCGGATAGGATGTGGTAGTTGGGTTATATGGTTGCACTTAATTATTTTAAAGGTCTTTTCCAGCCTTAGTGCTTCTGTCACTCAATTGACAAGGGCTTGGAACAGCTTCCTGTTCCTAGCACATGTCAACATCCAAAGGTAGCTGGAACATAGTGAACATAAGAAACCTTTTCACTGTGAGGGTGACAGAGCCCAGAAGCAGGCTGCCCAGAGAGGTTGTGGAGTCTCCTTTGGTGACATTCAAAACCTGTCTGGACATGTTCTTGTGTGGCCTACCCTGGGTGATCCCGCTCTGGCAGGGAGGGGGCTGGAGTGGATGATGTTTTGAGGTGCCTTCCAACCCCAAAGATACTCTGAATGCTCTGGGTGCAAATCTGTCCATAGAGGAAAGGAGTCCACAGACAGGGCATTCAGGGAGCAGGCTGGCTTGTTCTGAACAAAGGTAATGTCTTTACCTGTTGTGGAGTGAGCGTGACCATCCTCAAAAAGGTACTTGTGGTGCACTGCAAGATGAGGACAGGCAATGACATCTGTGATGGCTATGGTGGTTGATTCAGGTCCTGCAGGAAACCCCCCAAAAGTCTAAAAATCAAACCCACTGCATTTAATTACAGAGTTGGGGTTTTTTTGTTTGCTTTCTACTCAACATGCACCAAGTTGTCCTCCATCACGATGATCAGTGAGGATCTTTCCTGGAGAGGACTGGGATACAAGGATGTGAAGGAACCTGAGCTTAATGTTAGCTGTTAGGCTGCATTTACTGTACACATGATTTAAGTTGTGGGTTGCAGAACTGGAAGGGAGTTGTGAAAGGTTCCTGTGAGAACTGAAAGCTGAACATGCTTTAAATTCCCAAGCAAAGGGTGTTGCAGTACATCAAGGGATTGGTTTGGATGGTGCAAGGAGCATGCAGCCATGCATTTGTTGTTAAGAGTGACTCTTTTGTACAAGCCAGATTAGAGCTGCAAAAAAAAAGGCATGGGGAGGGGAATGGGATGAACAGTTCTCTTGGGTGAGTTGTCAGGGTTCTCTACAGAAGGCAGGAGAAAGGAACAACTGAGCAATGGAGAGACAACAAGACACTGAGTTTTTTAAATGGCCTACCTGAAGGCTGTGAAGCAGTCTTGGGAAGCCTCCCAGATGATGGATCCTGCTGGTGAGGTGACTCTTTCAAGGCTGGTGTAGAAAGAAGTTGCCAAAAGAAAGGGAGATTGCAAAAGCAACAATGAAACTGTTCACATTCCTTGGAAATGGAAGTTTCTTGCCAGTAACTTGGTGTTTGTCTGCTATGGAGAATGCCTCAGATCTGTGCAGTTTAGATGAGGTCCAGTGTGGATGGAAACTCCAGAACTCACCCTTCAACTTGGACTATTCAAGGAAATCCTCCAAAACCAGAAGTGTTTTATGAACAGATGAATAGTAGTGATCTGAAATGACAGCAACCTGCTTTGTGTCCCTCAGTAAGGAATTCTTGCATGTATCCTTGCCATCCCTCAGCCCTTTGGGGTGAACTGAGTAAGGATAGAAACTGTTTGAAAAAGGAAGAAATGTCTTACTGCTGTTTTCCTCTTTATAGTGGGAGATATTGATGAGGGAGTTCAGACTGTTCAGGTGAGAAGGGTGCCTTGGAGATGGAGTAGGGAGGTGGAAGATGCTTCTAGTCTCCACAGATTTGGATCTCTCTTGTGAATTTTGACATGCATGCTGATAGGCAGCTGTGCTAAGCTACACTGGGAAGGACATGAGACCCTCTGAGTGGAAGTTGGAGTGACTGAGCATGAGGAGGCAGGAATGAACCAAGGTAAGTTGTTGAGTAAGAAGACCACAGTTCAGTGGCAGAACTGCGATAGTCATATATATGAAACAGTCTCCCTAGGAACCAGCTGGTGGAGGGAAGAGATTTTGGAGAGAATTGGAGAGAGATGTGGGATGAGATCATGAGGTAAGAGGGAGTCTAGCAGAAGAATGATCAACTGGGAACAAGAATGATGAGTGCAAGAAGGAAAGAACTTGTAGAATGAACCATCAGTGTCAGATCCTGACTGGTGACTTCAGGAAGAAGTTGTTTAAGAGCTGTAGGTTAATGAGGAGGCTGTCTAAGAAAGACAGAAGAGCTGACCTGGAAAGTTTAAGCTTTGTACAGGCAAGTGGTGAAGATTCACCTGCAAGGCGCAGAAAGGAGACTGCTGGATCCAATGCTAGGGGTGCGGCAGAAGGTCTCCAGTTTGGGATGTGAACTGGGCACTTCAGAAACTGCAGGCTTTAGGAACTAGCTGTGTCCCAAAGATTTAGGATCACCTAGAGCAGATCACACAGGAGCACATCCAGGCAGGTCTTGAATATCTCCAGAGAGGGAGACTCCATAACCCCCCGGGCAGCCTATTCCTGTGCTCGGGCACCCTCACAGTGAAAAAAAATTCCTCTTCATGTTTCCATGGAACTTTGTATGCCTCAGCTTCCACTATTGTCCCTTGTCCTGTCATTGGGCATCACCAAGCACAGCCTGGCTCCTTCTTCCTGGCACTCACCCTTCACATGTTTATAACCAGGAATGAGGTCACCTCTCAGTTTTCCTCCTTTCCAAGCCCCAGCTCCCTCAGGCTCTCCTTGTAAGGAAGATGTTCCACTCCATCATCTTTGTGGCTCTGTTCTGGACTCTCCCAAGCAGTTCCCTGAGGCCCTTGAACTGAAGGGCCCAGAACTAGACACAGTACTCCAGATGCGGCCTCACCAGGGCAGAGTAAAGGGGGAGGGGAACCTCTCTATGCAGTGAACATAAACATTCAGACTGGTTGGGCAGCAGTGTAGCAGCTGGGGGCTTGAGGTCAGCATTCTGTAACAAACTCCAAGCATTTGGTTAAAAAAAGCCTGGGATGAAATGTCTTTAAAAAAATGTCTTCAAAGGCACTGGCTGACTCTCTGCAGCCATGAGAAACATTGCAGCTTGGAAGGAGAACAGAATGTTGACCAGCAAGCTGCTGTCATCTGATCAGGGCTTGGCTCTGGTGACAGAAGGAGTTGTGTGTCCATGTCATGAAAGTCTACCATAAGGCTCAGGACAGGGGTGAAAAGGCAACTGTCATGAGTGTGCATTAGGTAAGATGTTGCTGTAGCCTCCAGCAAGTTGAGAGAGGAGATTCTCCTCTGCAATGATGTGGTGAGAACCCACCTGGAGCACTGCGTCCAGTCCTGGAGCCTGGAAATGCTGGAACATATAAGAAGGGCCATAAGAATGATCAGAGGGCTGGAGTTGCTCTGCTATGAGGGCAGGATGAGAGAGTTGGGACTGTTCAGTCTGGAGAAGGCTCTGAGGAGACCTTTCTGTGGCCTTCCAGTATCTGAAGTGGGCTACAAGAAAGCTGGGGAAAGACTTTTTAGAATGTCAGGTAGTGATAGGACTGGGGGGAACAGCGCAAAGCTGGAAGTGGGTAAATGCAGCTTGGATGTTAGGAAGAAGTTCCTCCCCATGAGGGTGGTTAGACACTGGAACAGGTTGCCCAGGGAGGTGGTGGAAGCCTCATTCCTGGAAGTTTTTAAGGCCCAGGCTGGCTCTGGGCAACCTGATCTAGTGTGAGGTGTCCCTGCCTGTGACAGGGGGGTGGAAACTGGATGATCCTTGGGGGTTCATTCCAACCCTGACAATTCTGTAATTCCTCAATGCATTGAGAAATGTAATTTCTCAATGAGAAATGGAGATGAAGCAAGGTAATGACTGGGAACCATCTGACTGAATTTCTCTGAAGCAGCAAAGAAACTTTTTTATTTTTCCATACTAGTAATGAAGAATTAATAATAACCAACAGCTCTTTTCCAAGGCTGATGCCTTTTTCCAGAATTAAAATGGAACCGCCTTAACCCAAGAGAGATTTGGAGGGCTTCTGCTTTACTTGGGAGCGTGCAGCCCATCCACAGCTGGGAGTAGAGATGAGAAAGGCTTTGTCAGTGGAATCCATGAAGTTCACTGGGTTTTCCAGCCCTCACAGGCTGGAGCCTCAGAAGTCCTCAGATAAAGAATAAGGCTGGACTAAAAATCAAATTAGTGCTGTTGTAAATGTGGGAGGAAGTAGGCTGTAAGCCAAAACAGAAGGGAAAAAAAAGCCAACAACTTTCATGTTGGAGACAGAATTTCTGGTGGAGTGAGCTGATGAGCAATAGATGGTCCTGGAGTATCCAGAAAAACAAGTCTGGTTCAGTCATCAGCTCCCAAGTGTGAGGCAGCGCCTGTTGGTGAGAGGCCAGAAGCAGCGAGGCCCCAGTTCTGCCCACTTCCTAGACAAGCAGTCCAGACACTGCCACGAAGGGGCAGGATTGCCTTTGTTTTCAGATAAGTCATGCACAGAATTTCCAGCTCCTGGTTGCTGGACGGCCCCGTGGTGCCTGAAGGCTGCACTTCCACCAGCGAGCTCTGGGGTTTGCTAGTCAGGGAGAATTCTGTCACCAGCTGCCAGGCAGTTCGAGCTTTGGCTTTTAGGATGAGACACTGCAGCAGATGAGCTGCCTGATGAGGAGCTTCACTGAACAGGCTTGGTTTCATCTTCTCATAGCACTTTGAAAGATGAAACCAGGACTTCTTAGGACTGAGAAAAACGTTAAGAATATACAAACTAGGATGACACCAAACTGGGAGGAGTGGCTGATAGCCTGTGGGCTGTGCTACCATAGAGTGAGGTGTGGGCAGGCTGGCAAGATGGCCAGAGGGGAATGTTGTCCTGCACCTGGTGAGGAAGAGCCTCATGTACCAGTACAGGATAGGGACTCATCTCCTGGAGGATGACCTGGGGATCCTGAAGGACTCTGAATCTGTACTAAATTCAAAGGATGGCAGGATGTTAGGGGTTGGAAGGGCCCTTCATAAATCAAGATCAACTCCCCTGCCAGAGCAGAGAATCTAGAGCAGGTCACACAGGAACACATCCAGACAGGCCTGGAAAGGCTTCAGAAAAGGAGACTCCACAACCTCTCTGGGCAGCCTGTGCCAGTGCTCTGGGACCCTTACTGTCAAGAAGTTCTTTCTCATGTTGAGGTGCAGCTTTATGTGCTGCAGTTTCCATCCCTTGTCCTGTGCCAGGGCACAAGTGAGCTGAGGCTGTCCCTGTCCCTTCCTCCCTGACCCCCAGCCCTCAGATAGTTATAGACATTGCTCAGATCCCCACTCAGCTTTCTCCTCTGCAGACTAAGCATCCCCAGGGCTCTCAGCCTCTCATCAGGCAGTGCTCCAGTCACTTCAAGATCCTTGCAACCCTCTGTTGGACCCTCTCCAGTAGATCCCTGTCCCTCTTGGACTGAGGAGTCCAGCACCGGATGCAGTCCTCCAGGTGGGGCCTCACTAGGGTAGAGTAGTGGAGGAGGAGGAAAACCTCCGTGGCTCTGCTGGCCAAACTCTTCTTAGTGCCCCCATGAACCCATTGTCCTTCTTGGCTACCAGGGCACATTGCTATGCCATGCAGAACTTGTCCACCAGCACTCCCAGGTCTTTATTCACAGGGCTGCTCTCCAGCAGATCACCTCCCAGCCTGTAGTGGTGGAAGTTAACCACGAGCCAGCAATGTACTCTTATAGCCAGGAAGGCCAAGGGCATCCTGGGCTGTACTCTGCTGCATTAGTGAGGCCACATCTTGACCATTGTGTCCAGTTGTAGGCTCCTCAGTTCAAGAGACACAAGGAGAGAGTTCAGTGAAGGGCTATGAAGATAACGAGACTCAAGCATCTCTCTTAACAAAGAGAGACTGAGAGACCTGGGGCTGCTTAGCCTGGAAAAGAAGACCGAGAGGGAATCTAACAATGCATTTCAATATCTAATGGTCAGGTGACAAGAGGATGGGCCACACACTTTTCAGTGGTGCCCAGGGACAGGACATTGACCTCAAACTGGAACACAAAATGTTTCACACAAGCATAAGGAAGCAGGCCTCCCAGAGAGCCGAGAAATCTATCTGGAGATCTTCCAAACCTGCCTGGACACAATTCTTGTGCAACCTGCTCTAGGTAAACTCGCTTTAGCAGGGAAGTTGGACTAGATGAGCCCCAGAGGTCACTTCCAACCCTCACCATTCTGTGTGACTCTGCGATTCTCAGAATCTCTGCCTGCCCTTGAGCACTGTAACAGGAAGAAGTGCACTGCTGCTTGCCTGCCAATTTTACATGGTAACCTTAATGAAAAAAAACCAAAACATGTATGCATTTAATCTCCAGCCAAAAAACCAAAACAAAAACCAATCAAACCACAAAAAGTAGTGCAAAAATTCAATCTCCTTGCATGGTTCCAGAGCTGTAACTAAAACAACTCACAGGTGATGTTTCTGAGCTTTGCTTTAGGCACCAGTCTGAATGCTCAATTAAAACCAAGTCCTGAGAACATGAGTGGGGAAGCCTTGAGCAACCTGGGCTAATGGAAGGTGTCCCTGCATGTGGCAGGGGCATTGGAACTGGATAACCTTTAAGGTCCCTTCCAACTCAAACCATTCAAGAACTATAATATGCTGTCATCTCTGAACAGCTTTTGTCCCAGCTCACATTCCCTTAGTAGTTCTTTTAGGCCTGCAACAATAACAACAAAAATCTATAAGCATTCATTCCTCTTCTCTCTCAAGAAAGGAGGAATATTGTTACCTTCACAGATATGGGCTCTGAGCTCTTCACTGATGTCCTCCAAAGCTGTGAAATCCTCAGCATAGAAGAGATGTCTGTATGATGGCTCAGATGCAATTTCCAGCAGTTCTTCCTCAATGGCTTTTCCTATTCCAATGGCATAGATAATTATACCTGGATTCAAAAGAAGTTGCACAGAATTATTACATCAAGAGTTCTAAATCCTTGTTTTCTGAAAGTAAAGGGAAAAAAATAACAGTAATTTTAGAGAGAGGAAGGCTGAGCATCAGGATTTTCTGTCATGGGGAACTTCAAAGCTAACTTTGAACAGTTCAGCTCTAATATGCTTTAGTTAGTAAGAGAGTCATAGAAAGGTTTGGGTTGGAAGGTCATCCAGTCCAACCCCGCCCTTGCAGTCAGCAGGGACATCCGCCACTGGATCAGGTTGCTCAGATCCTTGTCAAGCCTCACCTTGAATATCACCTGGGATGGAGCCTCAACATCCCTGCAACAGGTTGCCCAGGGCTGCCTCTCTGAGCAACCTGTTGCAGTGTCCTAGCATCCTCATGCAGAACTTGTTCTTTACATCCAATCTCAATGTGCTCTGCTCAAGTCTCAAACCATTGCCCTTGTCCCTACAGGCCTTTGCAAACAGTCCCTCTGCAGCCTTCTTGTAGCCCCCTTCAGGTCCTGGCAGGCTGCTTTTAGGTCTGCCTGGAGCCTTCTCTTTTCCAGGCTGAACACTCCCAGCTCCCTCAGCCTGTCCCAACAGGGTAAGTGCTCCAGCTCCTTAATTATTTTTGTGTAATCCTCTGGACCTGCTCCATCAGGTCCATGTCTTTCTTGTGTTGAGGGCTCCACAGCTGGATACAGACTGTTTAGAAGGCCTTGTGGTGATAGGATGAGGGGCAATGGTTTGAAACTGGAGCACGACAGAATTAGCTTGGACATCAGGAGGAAGCAACAAGAGTGGTGAGGGGGCTGGAGGGTAAGTCTAATGAGGAGAGGCTGAGGGAGCTGGGGGTGTTCAGCCTGGAGGACAGGAGACTCAGGGGGGACCTTATCACTCTCCAGAACTACCTAAAAGGTAGTTGTAGTCAGGTGACAACTTGTGCCAGGACAAGAGGGCAGGGTCAGAAGCTGTGCCAGGGAAGGTTATGGTTGGATGCTAGGAAGCATTTCCTCGTGGAATGGCGATGAGGCACCGAAATGGACTGCCCAGGGAGGTGGTAGAGTCACCATCCCTGGAGGTCTTTAATAAAAGATTGGATGTGGCACTTGGTGGCATGGTTTAGTTGATGTCATGGTGTTAGGTTACAGGATGGACTTGATGATCTCAGAGGTCCTTTCCACCCTCAATGATTCTATGAAGTTCTGCACAGTGACAATGGTGAAATACTGGAACAGGCTGCCTGGGGATGTGGTTGAGGACCTGTCCATGGAGTCACTCAAGAACAGACTGGACGTGGCCCTAAGGAGCCTGCTCTAGTTGGAGGTGTCTCTGCTGAGTGCAGGGTGGGGTTGGCCCAGATGCCCTTAGAAGGTCCCTTCCAACCCAAAGCCAGCTGTAACATCACCTCACTCACCACTTCGCTTTGCTATAGTTGCCCACTCGGAGACTTCATCTTGGGCTCGTCCATCTGTGAACACAATGGAGATTCGAGGGACACGTGCTGAAAATGGCCTTGCTCCTTCTGTTTCTGTGAAGCTTCTCTCAAACATTCGCTTCAGAGCCAACCCTGTCATGGAGCCTCGCCCCATGTATTTCATTTGTGACACAGCTTTCTTCATGTCCGTGGCTGAGCTGAACTGCCTCAGCGTGAACTCTGTGCGCACTTCTGTGGAGTACTGCAGCAACCCAACACGAGCAGCTTTGGGGGAAATCTCAAGTGAATCCAATATGCCCGTGACAAACTGTTTGACAATTTCAAAGTTGTCCTCTCCGAGACTTTTTGATCCGTCAATGACAAACACCAGGTCAATTGGGCCTTCAGTGCATGCTGCAAGACAAGCGGCAGAAAGTTCAGTTCATGGCAAAACTACACAGTGCTCAAAAAGGCATCTGGAAGACTGCACAAACTCAGAGACCATAGAATGGGCTGGAAGGTCATTTAGTCCAAACCCCCCTGCACTCAGCAGGGACATCCCCAGCTAGATCAGGCTGCCCAGAGCCTTACTGAGCCTCACCCTGAATATCTCCAGGAATGGGAACCCAATGGCCTGTCCAGGCAACCTGCTGTAGTGTTCCACTATCCTCAAGGTGCAGAACTTTTTCCTAACATCCAATCTAAATCTGCTCTGCTCTCATTTCAAACCATTGCCCTTGTCCTGTCACTGTAGGCCTTTGTAAACAGTCTCTCTGTGGGTTTCTTGTAGCCCCCTTCAGATACTGCAGGCTGCTATAAGGTCTCCCTGGAGCCTTCTCTTCTCCAGGCTGAACACCCCCAGCTCCCTCAGCCTGTCCTCATAGCAGAGGTGCTTCAACCCTCTGATCATCTAATCATCCTGGTTCATCCAGCTTTGTCAGTGTGTCTGAAAAGGTTGTATACAGCCTACATCCAAACCATTCTATGATTCTACATACTAACATGATGGACATGCAATGAATATGAGTTACCAGAACCAGGTCAAGATCATTGCATGAAGTCAAGATAGGGCAGCAGTTCACAAGGAATGCTTTTAGTTAGGACTGAGATCAGCCATGAACATCCTTTGGGGAATAAGTGTCCCCAAGGCATCCACTTCTGCAGAAGAAATGTTTTTAGTGAGTTCCAGTAAAGAATTTCTCTTCTGAGTGTTCAAGGGTGATGAGATAAATGCACATCATCCTCAAAGTATGTCAGGCTGGAAGAGATGCAAATGGAATAAATGGTATTTGATAATGAGGTATATAAGTTGAGAGCTTCTGCTGCCTCTCTACTCTGCCCTGCTGAGGCCACATCTGGAATGTTGTGTCCAATTCTAAGCCCTCACTTCAAAAAGAACCTCAGGGATCTGCTTGAAAGAGTCCAGCAGAGCTACAAAGATGCTGAAGGCAGTGGAACATCTCTGTGCTGAGGAAAGGCTGAGTGAGCTGGGGCTCTTTAGCCTGCTCTCCCTCAGATACAAACAATTCCCTCTAAATAACATGTACTTACTTCTGCATGTTTTCTGATCCTCTCTTAGGACATATCCCTCTTGGCATGTGCAGATGTACGAATCATCATTATTAACACAGGTATGCTCACAGCCATGGGCAACTGATTTGCAGACATCCTTGTCTAGGAAAAAAATGAAATATTGCTATCTATTCTGTTTTGCATACTTACAAATTAGGGATGGAACCTTTCACAAGGGCTTGTAGTGATAGGACAAGAGGGAATGGACTGAAGCCTGAGAAGGGCAGATTGAGACTGGAGATTAGGAAGAAATTCTTTCCAGTGAGGATGGTGAGACACTGGAACTGGTTGCCCAGGGAGGTCGTGGATGCTTCCTCCCTGGAGGTGTTCAAGGCCAGGTTGAATGAGATCTTGGGCAATCAAATCGTGTTGAGAGGGGTCCCTGCCCATGGCAGGGTGTTGGAGATGATATTTGAGGTTCCTTCCAACTTGAGCAATTCTATGAGTCTATGAAATTTCAGACTCCAAGCATGACACTTGAGTGCATGACAAAGGAGTGTGACTTTTTAGACTGGAGAAGACAAGACAAGACAGAGAGGATTTAATAAATGTTTATAACTATCTGAGGGCTGGGGGTCAGGAGTGGGGGGACAGGCTCTGCTTACTTACTCCCTGGAATAGGACAAGGAGCAATGGATGTAAGTTGCAGCACAGGAGGTTCCACCTTAACACAATGGGGAACTTCTTGACTGTAAGGGTCCCGCAGCACTGGCACAGGCTCCCCAGAGTGGAGTCAACTTCTCTGGAGACTTTCAAGGCCTGCCTGGATGTTTTCCTGTGTGACCTGAACTAGATTGTATGGTCCTGCTCTGGCAGGGGGCTTGGACTCAATAATCACCAGAGGTTCCCTAACATCCTCTGATCCTGTGATCTTTGCTCACTTCTGCAGCAGTGCCAGAGGAGCGTGACTAACATACACACAGCAGTGACTCACCTCGGCAGGTTTTGCCATCCTGTCTCAGGACAAAGCCATCAGGGCACTGGCAGTGGTACCAATTGTCATCATTTATGCACAGATGCTCACAACCATGGGCAATGGATTTACACAGGTCCTTACCTGAGAGTTGTGAAAAGAATTTCATTATTAGACCATTTCTCGCATGAAAAAACTTTGAGTGGAATTAAGTTTGTTATTTCTTTTCATGACTCACAAAACACACTCCATGTGAATGTTTCTCCTACTCACCCCTGCTCCTTTTCCTGTCTTACCTCAGCACAAGTCCTCTGTGACACTGACAAATGTGGAAGTTACCAGTGTGAACACAGACACTTTCACCACCATAGCTGAGTGTTTTGCAGGTATTTTTCCCTTGGAATAATAAAAATTGCATCTATCCTGGTTAGCTGGAGAAGTAACTTCCACAAAAAGTAAAACAGGAGGCAATAATACTCCCTAAAGGAGCTCACTCTCAGGAGCTTGATTTTATAATGAAGACACCAATAACACACCACCATTGAAGAGCACTGCAGAGGAGAAGGACCTGGGGCTGCTGGTGGGCAGAATGGTGCCCATGAACCAGCAATGTGCTCTGGTGGCCAAGAAGGCCAAGGGCGTCCAGGGGTAGATTAGAAGGGCTGTGTTTGTAGAACTGGATAAGGTCTCCTACCCCGCTGCTTTGCCCTGCTGAGACTACATCTGGTGTGCATTTCATGACCAGAATCAGGAAGCACAAAACAAAGATTCAGCAACTTACTCCTGCAAGTTTTTCCATCCTCCCTCAAGATGAAGTCCTCGTGGCACTTGCAGACATAGGAATCCTCCGTGTTAACACAAATTTGTTCACAGCCATGGTCAACTGAGTTGCAGACGTCTTTATCTGAGGAGAGTGGATGCAACTTGTGAGGTAAGGTTGGTAAAGCAGTGATCAGGTTTTGTTAACCAGCTCAAATTAGTCCAGAGTAGGCCACAAGTATGATGCAAGTGCTGGAGCACTTCTGCTATGAGAACAGGCTGAGGGAGCTGGGGGTGTTCAGCCTGGAGAAGAGGACACTCTGGGGAGACCTTAGAGGTGCTTTCTAATGCCTGAAGGGATCCTACAGGAGGGCTGCAGAGGGACTTTTCCTAAGGGTTAGACGGGATCCGAGGAAGAAGTTCTTCAGTGCCAGGGGGTAAGATTGGAATAGGCTGCCCAAGGAGGTTGTGGCTGCCTTCTCCCTGGGGTGTTCAAGGCCAGGTGGGATGAGACCTTGTGCAGCTGAGTCTAGTTGAGTGGTGTCCCTGCCCATGTTGGGCATGTTGGAGTAGATGATCTCTGATGTCCCTTCCAATCTGAGCCATTCTGTCACTCCAATAGCTGAACTCCACAAACATACATGTGCAAACACTCATAGCCACAACACTTAAAAGTCTCAAATAGAACCATGCTTCTATAGTGTCCTGGTAGGGCATAAATTCTGCCCGGAGCTGGTTCACTTCCTGGGGTTCCCTCCCCGCTCTGTTGTAAGGTCCGGGGTGGGTCGCAGGGACAGACCACGTGGTTTTGGAACCAGGAAGTCTTGGGCCACATGGACAGGTCACTCAGGTGACCTGTGCTGTCTCTCAGGGTGTTAGGACCCACCCCTGGGCTCAGGACTTTTGAATCGATTGGCCAGACAATGGACGCTAAGTGCCTATTGGTCAGTTCCACGCTTCCTAATGGGGTATTTAAGGAGAGGCAATCAGCCGTTAGCTCTCTCTCTCTCACCTCCACGAGGAACACAAATCTCTGCAGTGTTACGCAGCAGCGGCCACGTGTTTTGCAGCGAGCAGAAGCAGCATCACAGCGTTTAGCAAAAGCGGCAAAGGCAAACCCCTTTCTTTTTCTCTTTCCTTGGGACGAGCTCCTTTATCTGTGGCGCATTCGTGAGTATTTTCACCCGCGGTTAGGATTGCTTTTGTTATTAGGGTCCCTGTTTCCTAAGTTCTGACTGTTTAAGCGGCTTAATTCGGTGTTTTAAGCGATTTTGTGTAGTTATCTTTGCCTACCAAACATCCAAACGAACCCGGGGAGATATTCCCAGAAAACCCGCGATTATTAACAGTAATAAAAATTAATAATCGCAACATATAGCTTAGGCTACTCACATCTGCAAGTCTTTCCATCTTCATTCAGTGTGAATTTCTCATGGCACTTGCAGACGTATGAACCTTCAGTGTTCACACAAACCTGTTCACAGCCATGGTGGAACCAGCTGCAGACATCCTTGCCTGCAGACACCAGAGTTGGCAGTCAGGATACATCAGCAGAACCACAGCATCACAGGATGTCAGGGACTGGCAGGGACCTTGAAAGATCATCTAGTCCAACCCCGCTGCCAGAGCAGGACCATCTAAAGCAGATCACACAGGAACACATCCTGGCAGGTCTTGAGTATCTCCAGAGAGGGAGACTTCAAAACACCCCTGGGCAGCCTGTTCCAGTGTTTTGGCACCCTCACACTGAAAAACATCCTCCTCATGTTTCCATAGAACTTCCTATGCCTCATCTCTCACCCACTGCCCTTTGTCCTGTCATTGGGCATCACCAAGCACAGCCTGGCTTCAGCCTCCTGGCACTCACCTTGCACATATTTATAAGCATTGATGAGGTCACCTCTCAGGTTCCTTCTCTCCAAGCTCCAACCCCCAGCTCCCTCAGGCTCTCCTCATAAGAGAGATGTTCCACTCCCTTCATCATCTTTGTGGCTCTGAGCTGGACTCTCTCAAGCTCTATATCACTCCTGAGCTAGGAGGCCCAGAACTGGATACACTATTCCAGATGCAGCCTCAGCAGGGCAGAGTAGATAGGGAGAAGAACCTCTCTTGACCTACTCACCACAGACCTTCTAATCCACCTCAGAATGGCCTTGGCCCTCCTGGCCACCAGAGCACATTGCTGGCTCATGGTCACCCTCCCATCCACCAGGACCCCCAGGTCCTTTTCCCCTTCACTGCCTTCCAACAGGTCAGTCCACAACCTATACCAATCCCTGTTGTTCTTTCCCAGATGCTAGACTCTACCTTTGCCCTTACTGAATTCCATTAAATTTCTCCCTGCCCAACTCTCAGCCTGTCCAAGTCTGGCAGCACAACCCTCTGCTGTCTCAGCCACGCCACCCAGTTTGGTGTCATCAGCAAACTTGCTGACAGTGCACTCTGTGCCCTCATCTAGGGCATTGATGAATATATTCAACAGAACTGGTCCCAGTACTGACCCCTGAGGGATCCCACTAGTTACAGGCCTTTCTATAAGGCCTCTCAGCAGAGGTCTAATTATGCCTGGAACTCATCAAATGGAGTTCCCCTGCTACTCACTTCTGCAGGATTTCCCATCTCCTGCCAGCAGGAACCCATTGTGGCATTTGCAGATGTAGGAGTCCTCAGCATTAACACAAAGGTGCTCACAGCCATGCTCGACCGCTTTGCAGACATCTCTATCTGAAAGCAGATGACAGCTCTTGCTGCTCAGTGCACTTCTGCACGAGCTGCAGATGAAAGCTGTGTTGATCAGCTTCAGCCTACTTACTTCTGCATGTTTTCCCGTCTTCTCTTAGCAGGAATCCCTCCTGACACGTACAAACATACGACTCTCCAGCGCTAACACAAGCGTGTTCACAGCCGTGGCTGACTGATTTGCAGATATCCTTGCCTGGGAACAGTCAGACAATGATTAATGTGGTTCATCAGGTGAACTACTTTTACAGATACAAAAACCATGGGGGCAATCCCCCAAGCAAAGAAAGATGGAAGCCTGCAAACTGAAAGTACATTGGCTAATTAAATGACGGACAGCTTAACTTGCATGAGCTGCTCACCATCTGAGCAGAAAGAATTGCATGGTGTGGATGGCCTCCTGCTGACAAGAAATCATTTTAGGGTTAATCTGACTAGAGTAAGGGAGGTGGACTTTAAATTAAGAGCTGTAAAGGTGAAAGGAGGAAATAACTTAGTAGCCATTTAGCACAAATTCTTGCTGCTAAAACCCAAAATTAAGCAAAACACCACAGGACCTGAAGCAAAATTATGTTCTTAAACCAATGCCAGGAGTCTGCATAAACAAACCTCAGAAATATAGGAACTGTTGATACGAGGACGAATAACAACCACCTGATATTACTGAGAACTGAAGGGAGTATTTGTATGAGTGCAATGGTTAAAACCAGTTGGGTAAAAGCTTGTCAAGAAGGATAGATGAGGAGAAAGTATAGAAAGAAGCAAAATCATCTAGCAGCATTCTCTCTATCTTAGCTTGAGAGAGGTTCTCCTGCCCCTCTACTCTGCCCTGCTGAGGCCATATCTGGAATATTGTGTCCAGTTCTGGACCACTCACTTCAAGAAATACCTCAGGAAAATGCTTGAAAGAATCCAGCACAGAGCCACAAAGCTGCTTCAGGCAGTGGAACATCTCCTGTGAGGACAAGCTGAGTGGGCTGAGGCTTGGAGCTTGGAGCAGAGGAGTCTGAGGGCTGCCCTCACTGCTATGATAAAGATGTGCAGGGCAGTGTCAGGAGGACAGAGCCAGGCCCTACTCCAAGGACAGGACAAGGGGCACTGGGGTAAAGCTGGAGCAGAGGAGGTTCCACAGAGACAGAGGGAAAAGCATTTTCCCTGTGAGAGTGCCTGACCCCAGAGAGGCTGTGGAGTCTCCTTCTCTGGAGGCTCCAAACCCACCTGGATGTGTTTCTGTGTGACTTGCCCTGGGTGATCCCACTCTGGCAAGGGGCTTGGAATGGATGAGCTTTTGAGATCACTTCCAACCCTCAATGTTCCGTGATTGCATAGTGCATTTCATGACCAGAATCAGGAAGCACAAAACAAAGATTCAACAACTTACTCCTGCAAGTTTTTCCATCCTCCCTCAAGATGAAGTCCTCGTGGCACTTGCAGACATAGGAATCCTCCGTGTTAACACAAATTTGTTCACAGCCATGGTCAACTGAGTTGCAGACATCTTTATCTGAGGAGAGTGGATGGAGCTTGTGAGGTAAGGTTGGTAAAGCAGAGATTGGGTTTTGTTAACCAGCTCAAATCAGTCCAGAGTAGGCCACAAGTATGATGCAAGGGCTGGAGCACTTCTGCTAGGAGAACAGGCTGAGGGAGCTGGGGGTGTTCAGCCTGGAGAAGAGGACACTCTGGGGAGACCTTATTCTAATGCCTGAAGGGATCCTACAGGAAGGCTGCAGAGGGACTTTTCCTAAGGGTGTCCAGAGACAGGCCAAGGGGAAAGGTTTGAAGCTAAGGGAGGGCAGGGTTAGACTGGATCTGAGGAAGAAGTTCTTCAGTGTGAAGGTGGTAAGACTCTGGAAGTGGCTGTCCACAGAGGTGGTGGCTGCCTTCTCTCTTGGGATGTTCAAGGCCAAGTTGTGGAGTCTCCTATGGAGACATTCCAAACCAGTTTGGACGTGTTCCTCTGTGACCTGCCCTTGGTGATGCTTCTCTGGCAGGGGGGTTGGAGTGTATGATGTCTGAAGGCCCCTTCCAACACCTAACTTTCTGTGATTCTGTGTGATCTATGAAGAAATACTGTTCTGAAAGCTATGAATCAGTGAATAATCTCTTCACAGAATGAAAATGAAATCTCCTCCCTTACTGCTGAGGTACTTACTTTGGCATGTTTTCCCATCTTGCCTCAGTACAAATCCATCGTGGCACTGGCAAGTGTAGGAGTCATTGGTGTTCACGCAGAGGTGTTCACAGCCATGACTGACTGAGTTGCAGATGTCTTTGTCTAGGAATAATGTAGATTTTATTTACTGCAGTTGGATGAGACCATGTCCTCAGCACTGGTGAGGCCACACCTTGAGTGTCATGTTCAGTTCTGAGACCCTCGCCACAGGAAGGATATTGAGGGCCTGGAGTGTGTCCAGAGCAGGGCAACAAGGCTGGAGAAGGGCCTGGAGCACCTGGGCAATGGGAAGGGCTGAGAGAGCTGGGGGTGTTCAGGCTGGAGAAGAGGAGGCTGAGGGCAGACTTCCCTGCTCTCTACAGTTCTCTGAAGGGAGGTTGGAGCAAGGAGGAGGCAGCCTCTGCTCCTTGGTGGCAAGGGACAGAAGCAGAGGAAATGGTTCCAAGATGCACCAGGGGAGTTCAAGCTGGATACTAGGAAATATTTCTTCCCAGAGAGGGTTTCTCAGACATTGGAATGGTCTGCCCAGGGCAATGCTACAGTCACCATCCCTGGGGGTGTTTAAGCAGCCTATGGAGCTGGTGCTTAGGAATATGGTTTAGTGCTAGGTGGAAGGTTGGACTGGATGAGCTTGAAAGCCTATTCCAACTGGATAAATTTTGTGATTCTGTTATTTTCAAAACATTTAAGAATAAAACTAGTAATTTCCTAATACATACAGTATGTTTGGCAAAACTCCCCAGAAGCAGACCTGCCTCTAACACAAGATGTTCCTTTGGTAGCCCTTTGAGTGTAAAAAGTACGGTAACATCAAACCAACTTACTTCTACATGTTTTCTTGTCTTCCCTCAAGACAAAGCCTTCATAGCACTGGCAAATGTATGAACTATCAGTATTCACACAAATGTGTTCACAGCCATGGTCAACAGAATTGCAAACATCTTTGTCTGGAAAGCAAAAAACATAACGTTGCCAGTATTGAAATGTGTCTGTGAATACACAGGAGACAAAGGACATCTGGTGAGAACAAGGAAGCTTACTTCTACATGTTTTGCCATCTTCCCTTAGCGCAAATCCCTCAGAACACTGGCAGATGTAGGACTCATCAACATTGACACAAAGGTGTTCACAGCCATGGTCAACTGCACTGCAGATGTCTTTGTCTGAGAAGAGTTGAAGTGTTTGGTTAAAGCAGATCTACAGCCAGGGAGAAGTAGCAGCTTTGATAAAGTCTGCTGGCAGCAAGCACTTCAAAGTCTTGGTAGCTGAAAAACTCAAGTCTTTCTAGACTCCAGACATGGCAGTTTGGATTTAAAAATACCCTTTCTGTCCAGAGAGTCTCTTACAAGTTTCTAGCAGGTCTCATATGTTGTAACAATAAGCTTTTGTTGTTGGATTTGTTAGAACACTTCCAGAAATCTACGTACTGCAGAGGAAAGTCTGAGTAAGTATCAGAGTACAGGGATGTCCAAGGACAGGACAAGGGGCACTGGGGTCAAGCTGGAGCAGAGGAGGTTCCACGTGGACAGAGGGAAAAGCATTTTCCCTGTGAGAGTGCCAGAACCCTGGAGCAGGCTGCCCAGAGCGGTTGTGCAGTCTCCTTCTATGGAGACTTTCCAAACTCACCTGGATATGTTCCTGTGTGATCTGCCCTGGGTGATGCTCTTCTGGCAGGGGCGTTGGACTGGGTGATCTTTTGAGGTCCCTACTAGTCCCTAACATTGTGTGATTCTGTGATACTTACTCCTGCAAGTTTTCCCATCTTCTCTCAGCAGAAACCCTTCGTGACACTTGCAAACATAGGAGTCCTCCTCATTAACACAGACATGCTCACAGCCATGGTTGACTGATTGGCAGATGTCCTGTCCTGAGAATGATTGATACAGAAGCAGATTTTGAATGAAAACATGGTAAAAAAATGTAGATATCTAAAAGAAGTGTGTGTGGGGGGGTTATTGTTATTTTGGTTTTCTGTTGACTTGGTTTGTTCTTTTCAAAAATTTATTTTCAGAAAGGAAAAAAGGTTTCTTTCCTTGCCTGATGCACATGGTAAAGTGCTCACTAGATAGTGGTCACTCACTTCTGCAGGTCTTGCCATCTTCTCTTAATATGAAACCCTCACGACACTTGCAGGTGTAGGAATTGTCAGCACTGACACAAATGTGCTCACAGCCATGGCTGACTGATCTGCAGATATTTTTACCTAGGAATAATATAATAGATTAAAAAAAAATTTTAAAAGTTAGTTCAAGATGAGATGCTCCAAGTCTTACAATTCCCAGCTACTGAATGTTGTCCTTGCTAATAGACTGCAATCAGTCATACAGACCATTTTTCCTGGGCTGCAGCCAGAGCAGGGAGAGCAGCAGCATGGGGAGGGGATTCTGCCCCTCTGCTCTGGTCTGCTGAGACCCCACCTGCAACACTGCCTCCAGTTCGGGGGCTCCCATCATAAGTGGGACATGATGCTGCTGGACTGGGTTCAGAGGAGGCCATGAAGATGATCAGGAGTCTGGAGAATTTCCTCTATGAGGACAGGCTGAGACAATTGAGTCTGTTCATCTTGGAGAAGAGAAGGCTCCAGGGACACCTTAGAGCAGCCCTCCAGTACCTGAAGGGGGCTACAGGAGAGCTAGAGAGGAACTTTTGATAAGGGCTGGGAGTGTGTGCAGGTTTGGTAGTTACCTGCTCCCTTTTTAGGAATTCACCAGACTAGCTCAGCTGTCTGGAAGTTAAGGAATTAAGCTGCATTTTTGTATTTATAGTGTGGCACAACTTAAATGCATATATATACAATATATACAGGTATTTACAACTATATACAGTAATATACAAGCTAAAAGTAATGCAGAGATACAAAACCCCTCCTGACCAGCAGAGTCACCCAGGAGGCCTTTCAAACCAACTCCTCTCCTTCCTCCTTCTTTTCAACCATCCTCCCTCATCTCAGGATCCCCCTTACATGCAAGGTGAGCTGCAGAAGGTTGGCAAGAGGTGTTAGAAGAAGAATGATTAGTTTGAGTTAACAAAGATTCAGACAGAGATAGTGAAACAGGCAACAGCCAGGCAGAGACTGACATCTTTGTTCTTGTTTCTTGGGTTTTATATCTCTAAGCAAAACCAATGGGTAATGTAGACATCACTATTATTTTCTTTCCACAGCCAATAATCTGATTTCTCTCATTAAAATATTCCAATTAGCCTCAAACCATCACAGAGTGACAGGATGGGAGGCTTTTGGAGTCATTGGCAATTCAAAATACCACTGGGCAACAACGTTTAGGCAATCAAACCCTAGGTTACAGAGTGTTTTCACAGGCTCATGGGATGATGGGGGTTGGAAGGGACCCAAAGAGATCTTCCAGTCCAACCCCCCTGCCAGAGCAGGATCACAGAGTCTAGCACAGGTCACAGAGCAACACATCCAGAAAAGGCTGGAAAGGCTCCAGAGAAGGAGACTCCACCACCTCTCTGGGCAGCCTGTGCCAGTGCTCTGGGACCCTTATAGTTGAAAAGTTCTTCCTCATGTTGATGTACAACATCCTGTGCTGCAATTTCCATCCCTAGCTCCTTGTCCCATGCCAGGGCACAAGTGAGCAGACCCTGTCTCTGTCCCTTCCTTTCTGACCCCCAACCCTCAGATATTTATATGCATTGATTAGATGCCCTCTCAGGCTTCTCCTCTCCAGACTAACCAGCCCGGTGGCTCTCAGCCTCTCCTCATCAGGCAGTACTCCAGTCCCCTAAATCATCCTCATAGCTCTCCACTGGATCTTCTCCAGCAGATCCCTGTCCCTCTTGAACTGAGGAGCCCAGCACTGGATGCAGTACTCCAGGTGGGGCCTCACTAGAGCAGAGTAGAGAGGGAGGAGAAGCTCCCTGGATCTGCTGGACACACTCTTCTTAATGCACCTCAGGACCTCATTGTCCTTCTTGGCCACACGGGCACATTGCTCTCCCATGCAAGACTTGTTCAGCAGCACTCCCAGGTCCTTCTCCACAGGGCTGCTCTCTGGCAGCTCACCTCCTAACCTTATAGGTGTGTAATAACGGTCTAGGACCAAGCTGCTAAATAGTAACTTACGTTTACATGTTTTGCCGTCACTACGAAGCCTGAATCCTTCGAAGCACTGGCAGCTGTAAGATCTGTCCCCGTTCACACACACATGTTCACAGCCATGATCACTCAGGGCACAATAGTCAACTCCTGCAGAAGCAATCAAAGTCAGAAACAAAAAAAATTCACACATGATAAAGAAGTTGTTTTTAATCTCTACTAAATCCAAATACACCAAACTGCTTAAACAATAATCCTCTGCCCTGTCTCATAATGCACACAGGGCCACAAAGTGACCACAAGCCTGCAGCCCATCTGTAGCACTGCTTCCCCAGCATAACAAGGACATGGAGCTGCTGGAGTGGGTCCAGAGGAGGCCACAAAGATGATGAGAGAACTCTGCCTGTGGGGACAGGCTAAGATAACTGGGGCTGTTCAACCTGGAGAATTGAAGGCTACAGAGAGACCTTAGAGCAGCTTTCCAGTACCTTACGTGGGCTACAAGAAAGCCAAGAAGGGACTTTTTGCAAGGGCTTGTAGTGATAGGATGAGAGGGAACAGATTGAAGCTTGAGGAGGTCAGATTTAGACTGCAGAATAGGGAGAAATTCTTTCCAGTGAGGGTGGTGAGGCACTGGAACAGGTTGCCCAGGGAGGCTGTGGATGCTCCCTCCATGGAGGTGTGCAAGGCCAGGTTGGATGAGGCCTTGATCAACCTACTCTAGTGGAAGGTGCCCATGGCAGGGGGTTAGAGCTAGATGATCTTTAAGTTTCCTTCCAACCCATACGATCCTATGAATCTATGAAATAAAATGCTAGAGGTAGTTAGGCACTTTCCGTTGGTTGCTTTAAGCAGAGTTGAAAAATCCTTCTTTCCTATGCTTCATCTAGCTCAACAGAGTCCACAGCTCAGTGCTTACAGACTGAATCCATAAACTCCAAAATAAAACTCTTTAGCAATGATTTTATACAAGACATTTCAAAATAATAATTTAATACTTGGATCTTACAAACCTATTCCAAAGCTGTGAGGATTTACAGATGGGATGCCATCCAGAGGAACCAGGACAGGCTGGAGAGGTGGGCCCAGGCCAACTTCATGAAATTCAACAAGGCCAAGTATAAGGTCCTGCACCTGGGTGGGTGCAATCCCAAGCACAACTCCAGGCTGGGTGGGGAACGGCTGAGAGCAGCCCTGAGGAAAAGGACCTGGGGGTCTGGGGTGATGAAAAGCTCAACATGAGCTGCAGTGTGAGTGCAGCCCAGACAGCAACTGTGTGCTGGGCTGCAGCAAGAGCAGTGTGGCCAGCAGGGCAAGGGAGGGGATTCTGCCCCTTTGTTCTGCTCCCCTCAGACCCCACCTGGAGCAGTGTGTACAGTTCTGAAGACCCCAACACAAGAAGGACGTGAAACTGTTGGAGTGAGTCCAGAGGAGGCCACAAAGATGCTCAGAGGGCTGCAGCAGTTCTGCTGTGAGGACAGGCTGAGAGAGGTGGGGCTCTGCAGCCTGGAGAAGAGAAGGCTTCCTGGACACCTTGGAGTAGCCTTCCAGTGACTGAAAAGAGCCTACAGGAGGGCTGGGGAGGGACTGTTTACAACGTCTTGTAATGACAGGGTGAACAGTAATGGGTTTAAACCATCAGAGGCGAGATTGAAACTGGATGTTAGGAAGAAGTTCTTTGCAGTGAGGGTGGTGAGACACTGGCACAGGATACCCAGGGAGGTTGTGGCTGCTCCCTCCCTGGAAGTGTTGAAGTCCAGGTTGGATGAGGTCTTGAGTGACCTGTTCTAGTGGGAGGTGGCCCTGCCTATGGTGGGGGGCTGGAACTGGATGAGCTTTGAGGTCTCTTCCAACTTAAACCATTCTATGATCCTACTATTATCTTGACTGTATCCTTCCCTAAGTATATTTTTCCCTGTCTGTTTCTGCTTTCAAATCACAATTAAAGTATTACAGGCATGCAGCCTATAAGAATAAACTGAAGGTGTGTCCTCTGCCCTGTAAGGAAAGGAAAGAGATGAGGGAGATTATCACAAGACTTACGTGTGCAAGTCTTTAGGTCCTCGTTGATGACAAATCCTTCAGAGCACTGACAAATGTAGGAGCTCTCAGTGTTCAGGCACATCTGCTCACAGCCATGATTGCTTTCAGCACAGTGGTCCACCCCTGTTGGTTTGTGGGAATAACTGAAGATGATTTGTGGGAACAATTGCAGAAATCACATTGGAGCCATAGACACTGCCACTGTGGTTAGCAGGTGATGCCTTCACAAAGCCAGGCAACATCAGCACAACTCTTTATTTCTGCAGCATCCCCACCTGGTTCAGTAGCTTGAACTACTTAACAAGACATAAATGAAATCAACAATTCCACCTGGCAGATAACAAACTTGATGAAGAACCACAGAATTGTCAGAGTTGGAAAGGATCTCAAGGATCAGCCAGTTCTAACCCCCCCTGCAAGTCAGCAGGGATACCTCACACTAGATCAGGTTATGAAAATCCCTCTGCAGCCTTCCTGTAGCATCCAAGGACTGGAGCACCTCTGCTGCGAGGACAGGCTGAGGGAGCTGGGGGTGTTCAGCCTGGAGAAGACTCCAGGAGCACCTTAGAGCTGCCTTCCAGTGCCTGAAGTGATCCTACAGGGAAGCTGCAGAGGGACTTTTCACTGAGGGTGTCTAGAGACAGGCCAAGGGATAATGAAGCTGAAGGAGAGCAGGGTTAGACTGTATCTGAGGAAGAAGTTCTTCAATGTGAGGGTGGTGAGACTCTGGAATAGGCTGCCCAGAGAGGTTGCGGCTGCCTCCTGCCTGGGAGTGTTCAAAGCCAGATTGGATGAGGCCTTGAGCAGCTGAGTCTAGTTGAGAGGTGTCCCTGCCCATGGTGGGGAGGTTGGAGTAGATAACCTTTTATGTGCCTTCCAACCTGAGCCATTCTGTGATTCTACAACACAGGCATAAACCACTTCATCTTAACTTTCTGACAAGTTCCCTCAGACACAAACCTTCTCACATGCCTCTATTTGCAGATGGATTACAGATGTGCAAAGGCACATCTGCATCTATTTGCTTACATAAAATCAATTTCTGTATTTAATTTAAAATTGCTCAATTCTCAGGTTTTTTTGCTGTTTAGTAGTTTGTTTAACTAAGCAATAATTCTTGCAGTAACTGGCCCAGGTTTAACTTCATACACAGAGAACTTTGGCTTGAAGAAGTAAACGTAAGGTGTTGGTTTTTACTAGCTTGAGCAAGTTCCAGTTGGAATGTTCTCCTTTTTCCAAGAGTTTACATCATCACGAAGAACCTTGTGTAACTTCTCAGAGCTCCAAAAAACTGAGGGGAAACAAAAATAAACCTCTCCAGTATTCTGTGTGAAACTGTATCTGTTTGGGGCTTTTACAACACTTTTACAGCACCCACACTGCTGTAAATGTTAAACCCCTTTACCAGAGCAGGATCACCCATGAACACATCCAGGTGGGTTTTGAAATTCTCCAAAGAAGGAGACTCCACAACCTCTCTGGGCAGCCTGCTCCAGGGCTCCAGCACCCTCACACCAAAGAAGTATCTCCTCTTGTTAAGATGGAACCTCCTGAACCTCCTGCTTGTACCTGTTGTTCCTTGTCCTATCACTGGGCACCAATAAAAAGAGACCAATACCTTCATCCTGACACCTACCCCTCAGATATTTATAGACATCGATCAGGTCCCCTCTCAGCCTTCTCCTCTCTGAGCTAAACAGCCCCCAGGTCTCTCAGTGTTTCTTCTAATTTATAAAACCCCTGAATGTACTAAAATGCAACAGAGACAAGAAACAGAATGACAGGGATTGCTGGAAAAATAGCACTGTGTAGTCAATGATGCTTCATGGGAATGTCAGTTTAAGGCTGAAAAAAACCCCCAATACCAGAATTTCCAAGTTTTATCAGTGTCTAGATATCTAATGCTGTTACTCCAGGCAAGCTCTTTATTCATAAAATATCAGCAGTCCATTTTGCCCCCAACAAGAACTGAGTCACTAGATCAGGTTAGTTCATTTTGCTGACAAACATCTGTCCTTGGCTAAACCGACTGGGCAATGCAAGGTGAATTCATTTTATTCCTTAAAGCTGCTTGTGTCACTACAAGACAAGGTCAGAATGTTTCAAGTAAAGACTTTATTGTGTCCAGATCTAGGGCACCCAACACAAGAGAGTCATGGACCTGCTGGAGCAAGTCCAGAGGAGGCCACCAAGATGCTCAGAGGGCTGGAACACCTCTGTTGTGAAGACAGGCTGAAAGAATTGGGGCTGCTCAGCATGGAGACAATAAGGCTTCAGAGAGACCTTAGAGGTGCATTTCAATACCTGAAGGGGACCTACAGGCAGGCTGGGGAGGGACTGTTTAGAAGGACCTGTGGGGATAGGATGAGGGCAATGGTTTGGAACTGGAGCACGGCAGAGTTAGGTTTATACATCAGGAGGATGTTCCACGCAGTGAGACTGGTGAAATCCTGGAACAGGCTGCCCAGGGATGTGTTTGAGGCCCTGTCCCTGGAGACACTGATGACCAGACTGGATGTGGCCCTGGGCAGCCTGACCTAGTTGGAGGTGTCCTTGCTGAGTGCAGGGGTCTGGAAAAGATGCCCTTCAAGAGTCGCTTCTTCCAACCTAATGTAATCTAAGAATCTATGGGTTTGAGCCACTCTGGTTCCTTTATCACTCTACAGGTTTCCACAAACCTCTTCAGAAAGCTTCTAATATCCAATCCAGGCTGCAGAACAGCAAACCACCTCTCCAGCATGAGTGGCTCAGTTGAAATTCAGGTTTATAAAAAAAACATTTGTATGAACCTTAATTGTGGAGAAAACTTTCATCCTTCCAGAAGGGAAACTATTCACAGCAGGTTTAAGAAACACCAGCAGATGAACTTTGTTATGTCCAAAGGATTACTCACTTTTGCATGTTTTCTTATCTGGATTAAGTCTAAACCCTTCTTGGCATCGACAAAAATAGGAATCATCTGCATTAACACATTCCTGTTCACAACCGTGGTCCTCGAGAGCACAATAGTCTGGTCCTAGATGGGGGAAAGAATTGTGTCAGTGAAGAATACAGCTCCTCAGAAATAAGCTTAGGAAAGAGCCATTACTCGGTTTTCTTCAGGCTTTTTTTTTCCCCCCAGGTGCCATTATGACTTTTTTATCATATTGTTTCAAACTATGAAAATAAAATATTCCCTTTCTTCCCACTCTCTTTTCCCCCAAATCTCTGCTGTACTTAAATTCACCTGATGTGAATTCCTCAAGAACACAAGTATTATATGCAGAAGTTGGAATCTTAAATACTTCTCAGCATTCTGCAGCTAAGTCCTACATATTGCCTCATCAGAACTGCCTCTACATTTTACTCAGAGCAAGTTAGAGTTGACCTGTGATAAATACACAAACATGCTTATGAGTGCTGTTTGTTAGATAAAGGAGGACAATCATCATCATCAGAGCATCACAGAATGGCTCAGGTTGGAAAGGAACTCAGAAATCATCTACTGAAAACCCCCAACCATGTGCAGGGACATCTCTCAACTAGACTTGGTTGGCTCATCCAACCTGGAAGGAGGCAGCCACAACCTCCCTGGGCAGCCTATTCCAGAGTCTCACCACCCTCACACTGAAGAACTTCTTCCTCAGCTCCAGTCTAACCCTGCTCTCCCTCAGCTTCAAACCATTCTCCCTTGGCCTGTCTCTAGACACCCTTAGGAATAGTCCCTCTGCAGTCTTCCTGGAGGATCCCTTCAGATACTAGAAGGCAGCTCTAAGGTCCTCCTGGAGTCTTCTCTTCTCCAGGCTGAACACCCCCAGCTTCCTCAGCCTGTCCTCACAGCAGAAGTGGACCAGACATTTGTGATCTGACTTGATGTGTCCCTGGGCAGCCTAATCTATCTTGATGTCTCCCTGCTGACTTGCAGGGGGGTTCGATAATATGACCTTTGAGGGTCTCTTCCAGTCAAATGCAATCTGTGAACCTACCCTCTTGAGGGGAACAGCAAGAGTAACAGAAGTCCCCATAATAGTTAACCTAGTAGCAAGGAATGACCTCTGTCTGCTTCACCAATAGTTTGAATTTGCTGCTCTCTTTCAGCCACACTTAGAGGATTCTGTTGATGTTTGCAGGGTTGCCTTCATGGGCCCTGTTCCTTGTATTGCATTCTGAGAAGCTGCAGTATTTCTTGGAGACAGCAACTGTCAGATGTGCAAGAATGTGCTCCTAATGTTTAAAATTCCCATCTTTTCTTTGTGGTCAAGAGCATGAAAGCTTGCTTTATGCTGTTGAAAGGAAACCCAGGACTGTGAGATGATCACAAGGTCTCAGGAGCTTGTGCCCCAGGCCTGTTTGCTGATGCACACCTGGCATGGGTAGAAGCCCTGGCTAGTTGTTGATCATCCCTGAGATTCAGAATGCAAACCAAATACAGAGAAATTTATGTTAAAGGTTTCCAGTTCACAAGCATTTTAAATCCAGGGATCTGAAGTTTGTTTCTTCACATTGTTTATGCTGGCTCAAAGACAGCATGAAAGGACTTTTGACAAGGGCTAGTAGTGATAAGGAATGGACTGAAGCTTGAGGAGTGCAGACTGAGAATGCAGATTAGTTAGAAATTATTTATAGTGAGGGTGCTGAGACAGTGGAACAGATTTCCCAGGGAGGCTGTGGATGCTCCCCACATGGAGATGTTCAAGGTCAGCTTGGATGAGGCCCTGAGCAACCTGGGCTAATGAGAGGTGTCCCTGCCCATGGCAGGAGGGTTGAAACTGGATGGTCTTGAAGGTCCATTCCAACCCAAACCATTCCATGAATTCATGATTCACAATATATGGGAGCTGGGGACACTTTTTCTCCAAAGAGCTCTCATGCTACCTTTATTTTCACTATTCTACCCTTAGGCCTTCCTCCCAAAAGCCAAGCTACTCCCAAAACAACTTAGAGAATCACAGAATGGTTTAGGTTGGAAGGGACCGCAAAGATCACCTAGTTCCAACCCCCTGCCATAGGCAGAGACACCTCCCACTAGAACAGGTTGCTCAAGGCCTCATCCTACCTGGCCTTGAACATTTTCAGGGAGGGAGCATCCACAACCTTCCTGAGCAAACTGTTCCAGTGTTTCACCACCCTCACTGTAAAGAACCTCTTCCTAACTTGTATTGCCCTTTAGGACACTCCCAACATTTTCTCCACCTGTTCAGTATTCTCAGGACCAGTGGGAATATCACTGCTGAGAACTGGAACACAGAAGAAGTACAAACTGTTCATAATCCAACCTTAGCACAACTTACTTCTGCAGGTTCTTTTGTCCGGATTTAAAAGGAACCCTGGGTAGCATCTACAGTAATAGGAGTCCTCAGTGCTAACACATTCGTGTTGGCAACCTTGGTTATCCAAAGCACAGTAGTCAACAACTGCAAAAGACCAACAAGTGCAATGAGAAGAACAAAAATGGAATCAGCATGGTACTAGTTACACACAGCAGCTGTGAGGGGGAGCTGACAAAACCTCTGCCATGAAGAGCCTTCTCCAAAAAGCAGTGGAGTCTCCACACCAGTGGGTAAGTCAGGTTTCATGTCAATCCCAGATCATCTCTCCTACCCTCTGTCAGGAGCCTCCTCACATGTTTTGTCAGAACTAGCAGCCATGCTTGTCAGTAACTGTCCAGATGTTCACGCTGCAGACCAGGGCGTAGCAAAGTTTGTCTGATTTAGTTCTGCCTTCTGTCCCAGCCCTGCAATTGCTCTACTTTTCCTTAGTTGCCTCCCAGCTGTATTTGTTCTTAAGAGCTGTTTCCATGGCCTGAGTATAAAGGAGACCCATGGCAATACCTTCTGTACTAAGGACCATCACTCTACATTCACTCCCTCTAATGTGCTCCAGATTCATCCTGTACAAAGCAGATGCAGCTATGAAGCCTGAGAGCTTCGGGCTGATACTCACCATTGCTATTTTGCTTATGTAACACCTTTTGTAGGACAGAAATAAAACATCATGAGTAGTCCAGTCATTTATTTCATATTTCCATTATTTACAAGACAGATTCCTGAAGGGTAATAAGATAATTCTGTAGAGTTTGACTCAGTCAGGTCCATTCCAAAGTGCTAAAGAAGTTGTTTTATTATTATTGATTTTTTTTTCATTTCTTTGCAGATTAAGCTGTTTCTTCACAAATAAAGTCTTGGAAAGAATTAAGGACAAGCCACAAAGCAGGTGTGCTCTCCCCAAAGAGCTGCCAGGCTCATACCAGACAAGTCTGCCTGATTCTTTCTGCAGAAGACAGTGAATGTGCTCAGCTACACAGACATTTAAGGAGACAGGTTCCCCTTCTTTGCCAGCTGAGTCATTTTTTCATTACTTTAGATTTCTGAGCCTCTCAAAATGCTTTAAGAGGCAGCAATTTGTTTTAACAAATCAGTTCCTTTCCTCTCTTTGCAAATGTGTGCCCATCTAGTCAGGAAAGGGGATAAGACATTTAGTTACTTGGAAAGAATTTCATCTTATCCCTCGGAATATATATATATATATATATATACACAAATAAAATCAATTTAGACTACTTATGGCTACTATGTGAGGCCATTTTTCTGGCAAGGATGGATCTAGAATAAAACATCTGGTGTGCTGTTTCAAAACAGCAACGTTGTTTTACTTTGAAATTAGAACAAGCCACCAATTCTTAGCAATCAAGGCCTGCCAAAGTACCAAAACAAATTCTTCTTTATCTACCACTCATACAGCAGAGGAAAGCTTCACATCAATGTCTATGGAATAAACTATTCATTTGACACACACAGAATGTTAGGTGTTGAAGTGACTTCAAAAGATCATCCAGTTCAATCCCCTGCCAGAGCAGGATCACCTATACCAGATAACACAGGAACACATCCAGGAGGGTTTGGAAAAGTCTCCAGAGAAGGAGACTCCACAGCCTCTTTGGGCAGCCTGCTCCAGGGCTCTGCCACCCTCACAGCAAAAAAGGTTTTCCCTTCTGTTCCCGTGGCACCTTCTCTGTTCCAGCTTGTACCCAGTGCCCCTTGTCCTGTCATCAGACATCCTTGAGCAGAGCCTGGCTGTGTCCTCCCATCACTGCCCTGCACATCTTTATCAGCACACATGAGGGCAGCCCTCAGGTTCCTCTGCTCCAAGCTCCAAACCCAGCTCCCTCAGGCTGTCCTCACAGGAGATGATCCACTGCCTGCAGCAGCTTGGGGACTCTGCAATGGACTCTTTCAAGCATTTCCCTGAGGTACTTCTTGAAGTGAGGGGCCCAGAACTAGACACAATCTTCAGGTGAGTTTCTCTTTGGTGTCAAGACCAAATGTGAGTTGCTGAACTCATACTCACCAACACAGTTCTTCCCATTTGCATGCAGCTCATAGCCTTCATAACACTGGCAGACATAGGACCCAGGCGTGTTGACACAAATCTGCTCACAGGCATGCTGCTCCACTGCACACAGGTCCTGAGCTGCAACACAGAATTGCAGGAGTGTTTAATTCCTTCACCTTCCACAATACAAAGGCAAATCATGCATGAACAAACAAACTTCAGGAAGCTACCAACAGCTCTTTAGAGATGAGCTCATTTTAAGACATAGGATGCCAGTGTTGTGTCAAACAATGAAAGCCAGCAGGATCAGTTACTCCAGGCTGAAGAGTTCATTCCTTCAGCTGAAGGTAATAACTACTGATAGGCCAATGACTATTGGCCAGCCAATGACTGCTGATGGGCCAATGACTACTGATGGACCAATGACTACTACTGGTCAGCCAATGACTGCTGGTGAGCCAATGACTACTGTTGGACCAATGACTATTTGTGAGCCAATGACTACTAATGGACCAATGACTATTGGTGAGCCAATGACTACTGATAGGCCAATGACTGCTGATGGACCAATGACTATTGGTGAGCCTATGACTACTGATGAGCCAATGACTACTGATGAGCCAATGACTTCTTATGGACCAATGGCTATTGGTGAGCCAGTGACTACTGATCAGCCTATGACTATTGGTGAGCCAGTGACTACTGATGGGCCAATGACTATTGGTCAGCCAATGACTGCTGATGGGCCAATGACTACTATTGGTCAGCCAATGACTGCTGATGGGCCAATGACTACTATTGGTCAGCCAATGACTGCTGATGGGCCAATGACTACTATTGGTCAGCCAATGACTGCTGATGGACCAATGACTACTGATGGGCCAATGACTACTATTGGTCAGCCAATGACTGCTGGTGAGCCAATGACTACTGATGGGCCAATGATGCCTGGTAGACTTGCCCAACTGTATGTTACTCTAAAAGGTTTGAAGGGTGATCTTCAGGTTTTTCAGAGAAAAAAAAAAAAAAAAAAAAAAAAAGAAACAAATCAACAAAACCCAACAGAAAACCCAAATTAAAAATTGAATTCATTTGTGTCCTTTTTTGCATAACTCTCTAAATAAATGACTATGAGGTTGGAAGGGAAAAGGCACAAAAAAATGTAACACCAGGAGAATTTGGGATTTTCAGATCAGTGCAAAATACAGAGCAAGTGACCTCTCACAAGCAGAAGAGCTCATTAGGAACATCACTAAATTAATCAATGAGGTCAGCACCTTGTTCAACAAAGCATGCTGGACTTTCTTTTCAACAGATGAAAGATTTCTGAGCCCCCTCCCCACAGGTTTCCCCAGTGAGATCTGTGGAAAGTAGAGGAACTTTGTGGTGCTTCAAGATCAGGTTCAACACATAATTATCATTTACAACTATTAAAACAAAGCAAAACAACACCTTCAGATCATGTTTGAGGAAAGCAGCCAAGCAAACACAAACTTGCTTTTAGAGCTCTCTGCTTTATATCAAGCAGCAGGATCAACTGCATAAACAGTTGGGTAACTATCTTGTTCCAGTAGAAACATTCACAAATAAAGCATTTTCCAGGTCCTTTCAGCTCCATTTCTTCTTTTGTTCTATTTTCACAGAATCACAGAATGTCAGGGGCTGTAAAGGACCTGAAAAAGCTCATTCAGTCCAACCCCACTGCCAGAACAAGATCACCTAGACCAGATCACACAGGAACACATCCAGGCAGGTCTAGAATATCTCCAGAGAGCGAGACTCCACAACTCCCCTGGGCAGCCTGTTCCTGTGCTCTGGCATCCTCATAAGGAAAAAACTTTACCTCATGTTTCCATGGAACTTCCTATGCCTCAACTTCCACTATTGCCCCTTGTCCTGTCATTGGGCATCTCTCAGCAGAACCTGGCTACAGCCTCTTGGCACTCGCCCTTCACATCTTTATAACTAGGAATGAGGTCACCACTCAGGCTCCTCCTCTCCAATTGCCAAGCCCCAGCTCCCTCAGGCTCTCCTCGTAAGGAAGATGTTCCACATCCTTCAGCATTTTTGTGGCTCTGTGCTGGACTCCTTCAAGCAGTTCCCTGAGGCCCTTCCTGAAGTGAGGGGCCCAGAACTGGACAGTATTCCAGATGCAGCCTCAGCAGGGCAGAGCAGAGGGGCAGGAGAACCTCTCTCAATCTACTAACCACAGCTCCTCTAATCCACCCCAGAATGCCCTTGGCCTTCTTGGCCACCAGAATACATTGCTGGCTCATGGTCAACCTTTCATCCACTAGGACTTTTGTATGTTAATGTATGGTTTGAACATAGCCAGAGATGAAGGGAAAGAAATGCAGTGCAAGGAGTTAAAAAATAGTGAAAAGAGGAAAAAATAAGCCAGTACCTGGCACCGCTCTGCTCTAGAATTTAAAGCAGAGATGGCAAAGGAGCAGCAAAACAATCTTAATTAAATGAAAGGAAGAATGTTTCCACTTAAACAGAAGATTTTTTTTCCCCCTATTCTTTTTTAAGGAAAATAGACCAGTTGCCCTTTATTTTTCTTGTTTTTTTTTTTCCTTTTACCTTTCTCTTGCTTCCTTTCCTTTTTTCCCCTCTTTTCTTCTTTATTCTCTTTACTTCATTATTCTCTCCTCTTTTCTCCTCTCCTCTCCTCTCTTCTATCTCTTCTCTCCTCTTCCCTCCCTTCCCTTCTGTCAATTTTCCTCTTTTCTCCTCATATCTCTTCTTGTTTCTACTTTTTTCTCCTTTCTTCTTTCTCCTTTTTAAATTATTTTTTTCCTTTTTTCTTTTCTTTTTTACCTATCTTCTTATTTTTTTCACCTTTACTTCTCTTT